>SMLS01064288.1:0-32248 GCA_004785975.1 Popillia japonica
GGTGTAAATGTAATGTTTATATCTGATTTTTTAAATTCGTATTTAATGTTGTCACTATATTTGACTTTTGTTAGAATTGCGTGTTATTATTGACCTAAAAGTGGAAAAACTATCTGGATAATTAAATATTCCATAAATTGTCCAGACAAATATCTTTTACATGTCTACTGCATATTCAGTGAGAGGTATTACCTCATCCGATCCGCTTAACGCGTAAATGTAAATTTTTTTAAAACTGCCAAAGTAAGCTTTAAACATCACCTTAAGCCTAGCGGATGAGATACATCGCCGAGGCCAAAAATATAAAATTTAGAGTAGTGAAAGGGATTAATATTGGAAGTTTTGACAGATGTAGCTGTCAATATATGTACATATTTGTGACAGCTGTTAAAATGTGAGAGGATTATAAATCAATGCCAAAACATTTAGGTCTTAAGGGGAGTTCATAGCTATCCGTTCGTACGTTTGCGTTTGTACGTTGACCAATCACAGCACGTTATTTTTATGTGCTTCATAGTCTATCCGCTAACGCATAAAGTTGACCGACGTTGAACTTTGTACGCGTCCGTTCATCCGAAAAAAGTGAGGTTAGACCTGTCACAACGAAACGGTTAGTATGGGAACTTCATACGTCAATATACAGGAGTTCATAGCTATCCGTTTGCGTTTGTACGTTGACCAATCACAGCACGGTATTTTTATGTGCTTCACAGTCTATTCGCTAACGGATAAAGTTGACCGAGGTTGAACTTTGTACGCGTTCGTTCATCTGTTTATGAAAAAAGTGAGGTTAGATTTATCATAACAAAATGGTTAGTATAGGAAATTGACACGTCAATAGACGTACGTACAGACGCAACGCTATGAACCGCAAAAAATTGTTCGTCCGTTAACGTATAAACGCAAACGTACGAACGGAGGGTTATGAACTAGCCTTAATTATCATCCTAATATCAAATGTAGGAGATTCTTACGTCACAAAACTGTAATCTTTTAAATTTGTGTCCAAAAGATCCATTATTATTCGACAGATCAGATCCAATGTTTCGCGATAAGTTCAAGTCCATTCACGATTGGTTTTTGAATAACCGCGTCCATTTGGCCCAAAAACGACTACCACAGAGGAAATCCACGATCTCGTATTGGCGGACCGCCGAGTGAAAGTTCGCGAGTTGGCTGGATGGCAGGCAACTGAACACGTTAGCCATGAGAGATTTACGAGCATTGTGCGAGATTTTGAGCATGATAAAGCTGTCCGCATTTGCTCACACCAGAATCGTGAGACCAGCTGAAAGGCGTGTTTGGCCCTATTTAATCGAAATGCAGAGGAGTTTCTGCGTTGTTTAGTGACTGTTAAGTAGACATGGATTCAATGGTACACATCACAGACCAAAAAATAACGGAAACAATAGGTTTCCGGTGAACGTGCTCTAAAGAAGCCCAACACCATGTCTTTGGCCGGAAAGATGATGCCCACCGTTTTTTTTGAACGGGTGGTGACGTGCGATCTACGTCGACACTATTTGGAGTGAGCGAAAACAATCATAGTCGATTTATTGGATCAATTCACCGCTGATTTGAAGAAAAACGGCCGCATTGCGAAGAAAAGAGTGCTCACTCAAAAGGTTTACACTTCCGCAGTCGCTACAGCCAAATTGATCGAAGTGCGCTACAAAATGCTTCCTACCACAGGCACCGCTGGGAAAAGTGTATCAACTTGAAAGGGGATTATATTGAAAAATAAATTCTCAAGACCTAAAAAAGTAAACCGTAAGTAAATTCTGCGAAAAGAAAGATCAAGACATTGAAAAATATAAAATCATGGGGGTCCAAACACTGATGCCTGCGGAACACCCATGTCCAAGATACTATTGGCTCCACCAGTAGGGTTTTTGTATTTTTTCGTTAAATAGAAAACATCTGCAAACACGTATCCTTATCCATTTGACAAATGCAGTAAACTGTAGTTTATATCGTCCAATTAAAGAACTGTACCACATATGAGAACGCTACCCCCGCCCAATTTTATTAACTACTTTAACTGAATTGTGCCTAGTTTATTCAGCTGTAGCTATAATCACACCTTTAGAAGAAAACACTCACAATTTTATATATCTAAGCCTCTGCTAGTAGTAGACTAATATCATTTTTATGCAAAATTAATCGTTTTTGCTTTTAACTCGCAATTAAACAATGTTTTACGTTGTAGTTTGATATATGTTTTGTGTTAAATGTATAAAGTAGTAAATAAGTAACATAGAACTATTAAAAACGTGCTATAACAAGCATACTAGTGCAAAAGTACGTGGTAGAAAGAGAAACGTGCAGGAAATAACATACTTACAAGTTGCGATAATCTCCAGTGCATGCATTCGTCTTGCAAAACAATTACAATTAATTACTAACAAGAAGAAAACACACAATAACGTTTTCATTAAAAGAAAATAGAAAATAAGAACTAGTCAAACAACACTACGATTTAAATTGGAATACCCACATTTTTCGACGAATTGTATTTATTAACAAAAAAAATAACTTTCTATGCAAATATAATGTACATTTTACAAAAATAAAATCTATAATTTTTACCTTAATCTAAACTTTACTATACAACAAATGTGCGTTTAACGCTGTTATCACAATTATAGACATTCTAATCACTTATAACATATAAACAAGTTGGTCCCTTATATAGTTTTCTACAATTTCACATAGAAGACTAGAAACGATTATCAGATTAGTTTAATTAATACGTTTGGAGGAAAATAATTAGTTTGAGTTTCTAATCTTCCAGTGTTATTTTATCACAAGAAACACAAACGAATAATATTAATTACTGAACATATTTAACGCACATTATTCTTTAAATAAAAATGTACACGATGTACAATAAAGATGCATAAATTAGGAGAAAAACAGGCAACAGAATTTAAAGTTAAAACCTAAAAATGTGTATTCTTTTCCGTTCGACCAAGTAAGTACCTACTAACGGTATTGAGTGTTTCTAGTTAGAAGAAATAATAGTTAAGAACCTCCATAATTTAGTATCAAAACATTTCAAAATAAATTTAATCATTCACATGCCATCCTTTAACCTATTTTAATAAATAATGGCCTAAAGTTATAGCTGCCTCACATAGCTGCTTCAAATAAATGAAATAGTATCACAGAATATATATGTAACTAGCGCGTTTTAAAATGAGATCACATTAGCCATGTTAAAAAATGATAAATGAATGTGTCGCAAAATAAAGTTGCTTCTAAAAATATAAAAATAAAGCATGATATTAAGAAGCAGATTTAAAGAGTAATGTGCGTTTAAACTACAAACATATTGGTAATATAAAAATGGTATATACTATACTGGAGCTATACAATATAAAGGTCGCTGTGAAAAATCCCAAAACTAGATTAGTATCTATATCCAGTTAATTTAGTAAGTTATGCGTCATGAACTTGTGCGTACGTTGGAAAAACAGTGTTATTTGGGCGCCATTTCAAGCCAATAATCGTGCTTCCGTAGTTACTGTTAAATTAAATAACTGCCAATAGCTGAATATTAAAATACTTATTATAATACAGACACGTACACAGTTATAGACAAGCACATACAATTCCTGATTCCCCATATAAACAGCAACCAATCTTTTTACGGTTGTTGTGAACAACAAAAAAAATAATTGCAAAGCCATCTCTTTATACAGCGTAAGTCACTTAAAATAAAACAATCGAGATAATACAATATGATCATATATTTTTACCCTCTGGAAGATATTTTTCTTTTTTGAACTTAAGTTGGTACTATACGGTAAGTTGACTTATTTTGCAGGTTATGTTATACTGATAATTGGTTTTGTCAATTTGACAAATAACTACAAATAAACGTTTCTGACTGTAATTAAGTCTGGTTACGTGATCAATTGGTAGGAGCTCTTGCACGCAATGAAGTTTGTACGGAAGTCTTTGTTCTCCATATGACAGTTGTGTTTGTTGTGAAAGCTGTCGAATCGATTTCCTTAAGTGATTGAGTTATTCGTTCCATAACCTCTGCTATATCTTGAACTATTTGCTTTTAGTGGTCTAACAGCACTTGGTTTTCATGACATAGACCCTTTTTCATGGAATTTAGCCACGAACTCTTCAATCAGTTGCCGCAAACCGTCATATGTTGATGGAAATTTTGGAAATTCTGCCCGATTTGTTCTATAAGAGAACGGCCATTCTCCTAATTTTCTCTCTAATTTTACACCATTTCTAACGTATGATTCGATCAAAAAATCTTTATGATTTATTGTAAACATTTTGAAGTGTCAATTAACAAATATGTACAGGGTGGCCAGCTAAGAATGCAAAGTGCTGTATCTCGTAAACTCTTCGTCCCAGAGACTTGCGGAAAAAAAAACTAGTACTAAAATGGACAAAAGAAGATCGTGGAAAATATCGCCAGATTTCCAAGATGGCCGCCAGAGGGCGTAACCGTCATTTTAAATTTTTAAAGTGATTTTTTACTGAAATCCACATAGTAAATGTTACTAAAAAATATGTGCCTTTTAAAGTTGAGTTTTAGTCGAGCAATTCTTGTTTAACATTTTTTGACGTATTAAAATAAAGTAGTGGGAGGTAATTTGATGTTTTTTTAAATAAACAGCTCTAACTCCGAAACGACTGAACACATTTTAACAAACTTGGTCTCGTTGGAAAAAGCATTTATTGTTGCATTAAACTCATCTTACCAATGATTTCTCTAATTCTTGGTGACGCCGCTAGAGCGCGCTGTTTGATATAATAACAGAAAATTGCAAAATTCTCTAAAAAATCAAATGCAATAATATGACTATTTTTCCAAAAATCTAGTGAAATGATACCTAAATAGGTTAGTGAAAACGGTATCTCGATATCTTATTTGTAGCTTAAAATATCGAAGAAAAAAAAATTAGTTGTCATATAATTAAAAAAAAACGCTATTACACCGGTATATATTGTTGTTTATTTGTCATTTTTCAAGATTCAACGGTCTTTTTTTGTTCACTTTAGTAATATATTGTTTTTCCGCAAGTCGCTCGGACGAATAGTTTACGAGATACAGCACTTTGCATTCTTAGCTGGCCACCCTGCACACTTCTCGCCAGAAAAATCGGGACAGCCGCCATTTTGATTTTAATTTTTTTCTTGGTGGAAACGAAGCTGCGAGAGAACGTATGCACTTATTAAACCCTTGAATCAATTCATACTGTTGAAGTGTAAATACATGCTATGAAAGCTTCACTTACACTAAAAATTTCGAAGTTAAAAATTGCAGGTGTCCCGATTTTTCTGGCAAGAAGTGTACATTAATGACCGATATTTGTCAGATTATACCAACATAATATTTTCAAGAAATAATATCATAGCTTGCTAGAGAGTAAATTTAAATGATCTTATGGTACTTTGTCATAAAAATGTTTGCCAAAAATACTGTGATACGTTAACTGTTATTCTTTAGAAAAGTAGCAAATTATGACTGTCTAGCGGTACATATTCTGAAAGGAATTTTGGCCTTTGTAATGGACGTCATTTGGGTCATGGTCAGTGCCAATGAATGACGCTGTCATATAGATAAGATTTCTGTTGTTTTCACAAGCTTTTTTCACAGAAAGGGTAAATCAACCAATCAAACAACCAACAGTCTTGTTGACTGCATATCCCCAGTGACCTGGTACCAACATCACTAATCTGGTCTATTCTTTTTTGGAACAAACTTTTCGGGTGAGTAGGCACCTTTCAAAATATGTATCACTTGACTCATTTTTGGAGATAGTTCTGTATGGGATCGAGTAATTCTATCTGCAACAGTTTTTAAGTCCAAAAGTGTTTTTGTATGAGATTCAGGCAGTTTCCTTTTAAGGAGGTAATACAGATACTTATTTTACAAATATCTTCAAAGTAGTGGCTGGCTATGATGTATTGTGCACTGACTTCGGCAGTTTTTGCTTAAAATTAGAAAAAAAACAATACATCCATACAAACTTCTCATTGTGTTCTAATGTCTATATTAGCTAATACTTTGGATAAACTTCATGAGGGTAACTTTGCCGACCATGGTTCCGTTATGCTTCAAGCAATACTGCTACTATCTCCTAGCACCTGCGTAGAATGGTGACCTATGCAGCCCTTATAAAAAAGAATATAAGCGATTTATTTTGTTGTTACAATCAAAAAAAAAGAATTAACCCATTCTAAGGCATACATACATATACAGGGTGTCCGCGATATACAAAGCATGCTTTTAAGGGATGATAGCTACAAAGATTTAGAAACAAAAACATATAATACACCTTGGGTCTATCTGTAAGCGTAAACGAGAAAAAAATTATTCCTAAAAAACCTTATTTGGTCAAACTGTACAAGAAAACTCATCCATATTGCTTCTTAAATAACCAAAAAACCATATCAAAAATTTAGGGTTGAAAATAACTGAAAACAACGATGAAAACGAATTATTTCATACTTTGAAATTGAAGCGTGGTGTCATTTCTCTTCCATCACACTGTACTCGTATTCATTAGAAGCGCAGATGCAAGCCAAGCATCATCTGTTTATACGACCTTGAACTTGTATCGTACGAAGTCAATGGCCATACGTTTTAAAACAAAGGTACCTTTGCGTTCTTTTTAATAATGTTATGACAATAAAATCGATGTTATGTTGAAGTTAGAGTGAAAAGGGCGCCTCCGATCGGTAAATGAAAATTTAAGTTGAGGGAAAGTCGCATTGAACGAAATCAATGTAATTATTGCAATTATGTTATGGCGCTTTAAGCTCTTTCGTAAAGGCTACTACAAAATTGAGTTCTTTTCTTTTATTTGTGATAAATTGATGGTCCTAAAAAGGACTTTTTTGAGAGACAGGAGAAAATGTATTACAGGAAAGGCTCGATGTGTTGCCCATTTTCAAGAACACACGCCTGTAATCGTCGGATAACTGATCAGCTGCCGGTGTACAGTATGCGTCGAAGTTTGTGACATGAGAAATATTTTTTTTTCTCGTTTACACTTACAGATAGACCCAAGGTGTATTATATGTTTTTGTTTCTAAATCGTTGTAGCTATCATCCCTTAAAAGCATGCTTTGTATATCGCGGACACCCTGTATACACAACGGCTATAAGACTTTGTAAAGACATGTATACATCACAAATTCCAAGAATGATCCTTTTCCTCCCAACAGAGACGCACAAACTGTATTATCAGAAATTATAATTATAAAGGCATCACCACCACCTTGAAGATATGTATTTAGCTGTTTTTGTGCAATAACCTAATAAAAATTTGATACTTATTTCTGGACATCCTTCATAAAAGTGTGCATGGTTGAATTTATAAGGGAATTAGAATTTGTATATACCGCAAGTGCAAAAAAACAGATCTATAAGAAGTGTATACATACAATAACCACCTGATACTAAAATTTTTAGGTACTAACTGAAAAAATCTAAACATTTCCAAAGTTTCAGCAAAAATAATTTCAAGTTTCTGAGCATGATCTGCCGACTTATCAAGCAATCAACGAAAAAGATAACCGTCACCACAATGCTACTTAAATCAAATAAAAATGACAATGACTGTTGTGCTTATCAAACAAGAACATAAAACAAGCCAAAACTGGGCAAATAAAACGTAGGCTGTATAGCCAAAATGCTAGAAAAATAAACTGAAACACGGACACGAAACTATGAAATATTCCTATTAGAATTAATGCTAAATACTTACGAATTCTTAGATTCCCTGCTCATATCCAGTTCCGGAATTGCTTTGCGAGTATTGTCTTGGAAACTGCACATACAAACATCACAAATTAGTAAATAATCGGTTGAATCTGCGACAGAATTTTTCATACTCTAAAGAATCTCAGATTTCTTCGAGCTGTAGTTCTTCGCGTAAGTCTTTTGGGAATTGGTAGAAACTTCGTAGGGTTTGGAATATGAGGAAAGGAGGTGCCGGGACAAACATTGGGAAGACACTTTATTTTATGCCTAAAAGAATAGCAGTTTATTCTTTTATTTTAAATGTTCATACAATCTTAGAATGGTATCTATGGGAACAGGTTTGTATACTATTTTACTCACGATCGGTTAGTAATTAATTATTGTATATGCTACTAAATCATTAAATTTCAAAAATATAATAGTATGAAATTTCATGGCATTTTGATACCTAATTGCTTTTGATAGGTAGTGTTGCTAGATAACCTAGCAATCAACAGTAATATTTTTGACAGATAATAGTTTGATTTACTTAATTAAATGAAATTGACATTTCTTTCATAAACTCTAAAATCACAGTAGCTAGCCGGGAAAGTGACGTAGAGCCGGGAAAGTAAGATAAGCTAGCCGGTAAAGTGTTATTGCCTACCTTAGTATGTATAGTTGAAATCACGAAAGTTGAGCCCTGCGTCACAATTTGATGTATCTAGTAACGACACACATTTGTAAAATTGTTAGACAAAATACTTTAATAAAGATAACAATATAAACGTATGTCAGTCGTCCGTAACATATCGGTAAGACCGACGTTTCATTACTCCAGTCTATTTAGTAATGTACAAGACAAAGGAAGAAATACAACAATAATGAGATTTCTATACCAACAACATGTAGCCAACTAAGAGACGTAATTTGATTAGCATTGTTCTACCGTTTGCGGAATGTCAAATATTAATATTATTGACATTAATTGACATTATGTCAGCTCCAGCTCACGGAAGAACTTTGCATTCACAATCTCGGCAATTAATATTGAACTTGTTGCAATATTCTAATAAGGAAAAGCAAAACAATGGGCCTTTATTGCCATTATCAGCGGTGCAAGAGGTAGAAACTCTTATTACACTTATTACTATTTTCATATTATACATATACCTATTTTACTACAGAGAGTAGCAGATGCTTTAAAGATTAGTGTGTCTTCGGTAAAAAGAATAAAAAACCGTAAAGAAAAAAACATTGTGCCGTCCTATACAAATAAAACATGTTTAATTGTTGTTGTTGAATCGTATAATTTCTGATTCATCACTTACCCATTACATTTATTTCTACCTCGCTTGCGAAAATTTTAATTGAAATAAAAATAAATTATTTGAAATTACAAACAAAAATCATAATAACTGATTTGTTAAAACGTAAATTATCTGTTATTTTCTTAATTATAGAGGTGCTTTTTAAAGTAAATGATATCAATAATGTCAGTGTAAATTGACATTAACCTTATACTTTGACATTTCGTTATGTAAGTACGCGCCATAGCATTTTTAAAATATCCGGAAGTACGATATCTAATATGAATCAGAAGTACTGATTTAATTCATACGTTAATTTTTTGATGACGTAGGGCTCAACTTTCGTGATTTTGACTATAATAACGTGTTTTCTAACCTATTTGACGGTTGGAAATGTTCACTTTACTAACCGATCGTGAGTAAATGTATAATTTCAATAATCTTCATAATTGGCAATTATTGTTAGGTGTACAAGGTCTATTGCGGCACTAATTGCGGATTTTTCGCGGAAACTGTGGGGAAAAAATGGCGGCAAACTAAAGTCAAGAGTGTACCTATCAGGCTTTAAAAAATCTGTATACGTGCATACGTGATTCACGATTCGAAGACGTGCACGTATATTTTTAGGTTAGTATTCGTAAATCGGGAATCCTACGACCAGCATTGCCAGAGACTTTTGAAAAATTTTACCAATCACTGGTGGAAAATGTACCAGGTTTTGACAGATTGTACAGTAACAAGACCTATAAGCGTACAGCGTTGGCAAAATGTTAAGAGATAGTAACGGGTGACTATAAATGATTGTAAATTTTCGAGTTAATTTGGCAATACTTCTATAATTTTATGTCAGTATGCCTGAATTTTAGATTTGAATATGACATATGTCAAAGTGATGAGCCATATTAGTGTTGATGGTGTTATTAGTGTCATATTTAGTGTTAAAATTCGTCGATTTTTATTTAACAAAATGTCGTCTCGTGATCGATGTTTACTATTATGAAAAATGTACCACAAATATTCAAAATGTACTTTCGTACAAACGGTTCCAAAACGTACCAGATCTGTACAAATGTACCAGCTCTGGCAACGCTGCCTAGGACACGATGAATGACAGAGGATGGCAGCACTGCATACCTCTACCAACATTAAATCGTATTCGTAGGAATGCTCATATTTTACTTTTATAGGTACTTTGATATTTCTGTATTGGAGATTCCGAACATTCCGTTCATGACGTGCACGTCTTAGAACCTTGGACCAAGTATATCATCCCTTTTAGGATGCAAGTAAAGTTCTCGCACAGATTCCACAAATTTCTCCCGTTCTTCTGAGTGACAACAATGCAGAAAACCTGAACAAATGCTTTCGTCGAATGGAGCTACAAAGAGAAGGCTATAATGAGGCAACAAGTATAGTTGGCATCAGTGGCACATGAAGAACCAACGAACGCGGAAAAGGGATGGTATTGGACCATGGGAAAGGAGTGGTCACTAATGATGACTCACTAGATAGGAAACTTGATTTGGAAGAAATTCTTGAAGAACATAATTAAGACAAGGAATTGATATTTGTTAGAAAATAAATTTGTTAGTATCAGCTGGATGGTGCACCTCCCCATAATACTAGGTTTATTATTAAAGTTGCCTTGAATGTCTTAAGAGCGACTAAGACTTGATTTTAACATACTCAAAATTGATACCACTTGACCTTTACCCTCAAACTAATTCATAGCAGCAGTAGGCTTCCACTCCACAATGTTGTCCAAGCAATGTTTTCCATAACTTACTATACTACCTATTGTACACCTATGGAATAAACAAAAAAAAAGCAGAAAGTTCAGGCTCGATCTCCTGCAGCAGTTACGAGAAATGAACTTCAACATCACAAGACACTATCTAAATTACAAATGTCATATACTTACACTCGTATTACAAAATCTGGCAGAATGGTGATGGTAGGAATCAAGAACAATCCTAGCCAAAATACCACAGATGTAGACAGAATTATATGCATTCCCGTCATAACAGCACCAAGAGGAATAGTTGGCCAAAAATTACTGAAACAATAAAACGTATTGTATGAAATAAAACCGGATAATCTCAAAATAATAGAAAAATTAAACCCACCTGTATATTAAAATAAATAGGAACCACAGAAATATCGACCCCCAAATCGCGCAATGCGTCGGCCAACACCACGAAGTCGATACAAGTCCCGCTTTTAAACATACAGTTATTACCACGTACTAGAACAAAATCCATTCAAACGCCATCTAAGATTATTGAGCAAAACCGTTTACTTACAGTATATACGCAATTTCCCAGAGTCAAGTAACCGCCCTCCCTGCCGGACATCCATAAAATATCGTGCTCACACATCAGCAAAGGCAGCCAAAATAATAGCGCGGAATGTACGGTACCGTTAATGACCCAATACCAAAATATTTTTATTGTGTATAAGTTCCCGCTTTGCGACGGGTGGTACAATTTCGGATAAGCCATCATGACGTCAGCGTTGTACGTCCTATCGAAGAGCCCGATGGCGAGTGGTGGTAGTGCGGTGAAAAGAACGTTGTAGAGACCGATCGTCCACCTTTCGAACAGTACCTGCCCCGACCAACCGGAATATATAGCGAACCACAATTCTATAACGTATAAACAGATATTCTTATAAAAACTATACAGGATCAGTTTACACATCCGCGTGTAGTTCCACGACCCGTGAACTAGTAATAACCGCAATAAAAATCTAAATTGCGCTATACTATAATCGGAGGCGCAGGCGGCTTGTAGACCTTCCACCCCCGATATTCCAACTCCGACGTGAGCCTTCTGTATCATAGCCACGTCATTGGCACCGTCTCCTATAGCTAACGTCACGGTTTTCGTGTGTTTCGTCACGTAGTCCACTACTTCGGCTTTCTGCATCGGGGAGACTCTACAGCAAATGACGACTTTGCAAGAAACGCAGAGTTTTAGAAAATCTGACCGTAAATCGCAGCTTAGCGCATATTTTAGTGTTTTGCCATCTACGACTAACGCGATGTCGTTTTGTTTTTCCAAATTTTCGCCTAAATCGGTGTTGTGTCGTAATATTGACTCCCGTGCATTCTAAAAAAAGGTTTATTACAATTTTTTCTATCAAATTAAAAAAAAACGCGTACATCTAAACTATCCTCGTTTAAAATAATCAGAGGTGTACCGTGAACCATTAATCTTGAGGAATAACCGATATTGATAGCCGTTTCTTGTTTATCCCCGGTTAACACCCATATATTTATGTCAGCTTTCAATAAAGCAGCTATCGTTTCAGGTACTTGATCTTGCAGCTTATCTTCGATGGCTGTAGCTCCGATTAATTCCAGATTCTTTTCAATCAAATTTGCCGCTTCGTTAATACGTGCTATAACCCAAACATTAAATTAAAGCGATTTTCTTTTAAATCCTGCACCTACCTTCCCTATCTACAAGAGCACAAGTTGACTGGTGGTAGATCTCTTGCCAGTGCTCGTAAAACGTTTCATTTAATTCGGCGTACGCGCAACAGAGGGTTCTCAAGCCTTCAGTTGCGAACAACTCTAAATGGCTCAGTAGCATTTCCTTGTATCTCTGGTCATGATTACTTAATCTTTCATAAATAACCTACAGACATATTTGCGACTGTGAATCATTTAGATGAGGATTAGATTAATTAAATACCGTATCAGCACCTTTGCAGTATAGTTTAATTTTTCCTTGAGGATCTTTAATCACGACTGACATCCTTTTCCTAGTTGATGTAAATTCTATAACGTTCAAGACTTGGTACTGTTGGAGCTCTCCGAACGCATTTATCTCTACTGTGTCTGGAGTCCTGCTTTCGAAGACGTAACCGAATTTGCTAGCACCGTAAACTAGCGCTCGTTCATCTAAAGTGAACGAAGAACACTTTGTTGTTGATAGAGCCACAGCATGAATGACGTAAGATTTAACCTACCTGGAGACGCGGCATGATACATGTATTCTCCATCGGGCATTTTCTCCGGTATAACAGTATGGCAAACTGATAATAAGATAAGTAGTTCTTGTAGTAAAGTCGCATTTTCGTGACGTTGTTTGATATGCTAAAATTGAAAAATGTATTCATGGGTTATCATGGTTTTACTAGTACCAGTACTTGTATCAATAAACTCTGTTCTGGGGTATCTGCCACGTCGTAGATTTCAGCCCCTACCGTACATTTCTTGAATTCCATTATGTTTCTCGTTAGTGTACCAGTTTTGTCTGAAAATATGTATTTGACTTGTCCTAATTCTTCATTTAAGTTTGACGTGCGGGCCATGGCTGGAGTGTCAGTTTCCTCGTAATACATTTCCTTATCCATATTGATAAAAATTGCCTAAAAATATGTTATTGGATAATCGTTAATAAATGAGTTTAATGTGTTGTGTGTGTGTGGTGAATTTTAATGACAACTTGATTATTAAAGTTTTGAGGATATCCAAGCTCCACCCAAAGCCTGATCCTTGCTTGGACTAAACGTAACGAATTGATGTAGTATGACATAGCAGTGAATTTGCCACTTCAAGAACTCTTAACAATTTCCAATTTGTATATAAAACTGTGAAGTTGATGATGGTTCCGGAAAGACGAAACGTTTCGCACTAAATTTAAATATCAGAAGCTTTAGGTCAAAACAAAAAAAAATGAGTTGTCATTAGAATTCGATTTTTTCCCTATGCAAATGACGGCGCCATTAATAATATGATTAGTTCGGATTTGACTATACAGGCTGTCTTTCAAATCAAAGAATAGCGAAAGAGATATGGCAAGCTCCATTATTTAGATTGCAATTCCAAAGAATTAAGCGATAATTACGTTGCAAATGTCAAAATTTAATTTTAATAAAAATTATACTGCCATATGTGCCAGAATATCTGTAAATAATACCAATATACAGGGGATGGACAAAATAATGCGAAGATTGTTTTCCGTCAATCAACTTAGAATTTTGACTACTGTTGTGCTTTTTAGATGATGTTTTTCCGTGTTTGAAATATGCTGACATTAAAGACGACACTGTACTTCTACCAACATCTAGTAGAGTTAGCGTTATCGTTCCTGAGGCTCCTACAATTATTCCTCGTTTTAACACAGACATACATATATTTCCTATCTGACTTCTATCACTACTAGTAGCGCACTGATGTGTGTACTTTCTTATCTGCTAGATGGCACCCTTCACCGCTAGAGGGCAAAGTATACGAGAGGTTTCTTGCGAGTGGTATTTTTTTCACAAGTGCTCATCATAATTTTTCCAACCCTTGTAACACTAAAGGTACAGTAAAAACAGCTGCTAATGTTTTTGCTAAAAATCACAGAAGATAATATTCTTTGCCCTTGAAACAGTTTTGCAACTTAAAGGCTCAATAACATCAGTGTAATTTGTATTTTGTGTACAGGATAAACTGCTAGGTCCGCAGTACACACATTGACCAATTGGGAAGCACCAATAATTAAATCGCACATTGCTGATCATCAAAAACTATTAGATGAACTTAAGAAGGCACCAATTACGGGATTGCCAAGAGACGTAATGGTTCTGAAATTCAACCTAGATGAGAAATATCAGGTAATAATACCAGATAAGAACTGAGAGAAAGATCGTCCACTAATACCGGACTCTAACCGGTATACAGACAATTCTAAAACGAAATACGGCATAGGAGCTAGTATAGTCTGTTTACGATAACAAACGAGAAACGTCATAACCACTAAATACAGTTCATCTAATGGATCTTTAGACGCACGTCATTGTTTGATGACATAAGCAAAGCTTGTCGGTTAATCAAGCTATCTTTATTTAATAGCGGTGTCGAATATTCAAGTGCGGAAAATACGTATGTCTGCAATACAAATCATATTTAGACTACTGCATTAATCAATTGTCAGATTGTATTTATTGTCTTGTCAAGTTTTGCTATTTAACTTATTTGCAATATGACAGATTTACATATATACAATAAACGTTATAATCAAACGTAATGCGTGTTTTAGATTATTGCAGCTTATTCACGCTGACTTGACACAATCCTAACCTACTTTGTCTGTATGTGAACTGTCAGAAATGCGTAAAAGGTGCCTGTCCTGTTACAGTGTTACCATCTCGTGAGTATGAACTTAAACATTAACGAAAATTGCATGTCAATGAGTTATCATAACTTGACTCGTCTGTTATCGTAAACAGACTATATACAGTGCTCCAAGAAATTAACGCACCATGTAGTAAACGATAGTGAATTCGTTGCAGGTCGACTGGTGAAAAGTTTTCTTTAAACACGAATCCAGATTTTGTCTTTATAACTGTGATAGACGTGTTCGTGTGTATAAACGACAAAATGAACGATATGCTCAGTGCAACATTCTGAATATTTGGCGGAGGTTCTGTAACGGTCTAGGGAGTCATATCTTTGACAGCGCGTACGGATTTAGTAGTGTTAAATAGTGCTCGCATAGTTCAAAATTATATCGAGGCTGTTGGAATCAACGCCATGAACTGACTAGCAACAGATCTCAATCCAATACAGACGCCTACAAGGTTATCCCAAACCTACCAACAACCTGGAAGAGGTGGGGCGCCGCCTTGTTGAAATATGGAATGGATTGGAGCATAAGCTCACTCATTTTCAGTATTAGTCACTGATGTGAAGCCATTATTGGAAGCAGAGGAGAAAATACTCGATAAGGTGTTGTTATTAAAAATTTCGTTAATTAGGATTTTCGAATTTTTCCATTTTTCATAGATTTTCACTGTCGTTTAATTTGTAAAGGCTAATTTAGAAAGAGATTATCCAAAGTTGAGTATTAATGGTTGTTAGTGATTGAAAAATTGAATATACTTCTCTATCACGTCATATACTATTGTTTTCTAAAGAATTTCTTCGTGGTGCGTTAATTTCTTGGAGCAGTTATATAGTGTATAGTACATATGGAAGTAAGACCCTTTAGTTAAGCTTTAGGAATAACATGACCGTGTTCCAAACTTAGCTGAGCACTTTCACCACTCCAATGCTTTCAAACTACATGTTACGTTTTTATCAACTACTGACTGGTGGCCATCTTCCTTATGTCACATTTACATGCTGCCAATCAAACCATACTCTTTGTCACACCAAGTACGTGAAACATATTTATATAGAAACCGAAAAAGGCATTCATAATAGACGTTCATTGGTATATAACACCGACGTCATAGTCTACGTTAAAAAAAATGGATCCTCTTGCCGTTTTTCATAACTTATCCTTCGATTTCAAAGACAGCCTGTATAGGCAAAATATGTAATCTTACACTATTAAAATTACCTGTATAAAACGAACTACTTCTAATGTGACTTGTAAAGATATAGGAACTAAATTGTTAAAGAGGATTATAAACGTTAAAAGATTATAAGCCACATTATGCGATATATCGTTCAGTCCAATATACCAGTCAGTATCCAAATGATTACGCGTCCAGAAAATATTCCCCAGCGTACATATCGTTGACATCACCAACAAGATGACGAAGAGCAACAGAATTTGATAATTGGTCAGTTTATCGATACTAGACCGTTTTAACGGGGCCTTCATTGCGTTTCTCATCAACTTAGTTTCGTGCCCTGTGTAGATGACAACGCCGTAAATCCAAGCCGTGTTTCGCAACATGGCGCCTCTTAAAAGAATCTGATCCGGTCGTAGCGGTTGCGGTGATTCATCAGTTTTCTTAAGAACGCCCGTAAATTCGTAAAGATGGCGATTCGGGGGTTCGCATTCTATGGTACCGGATAGACTAGCCACTTCACTGGTGGTAGTAAGAACAGCGGTTGTTGTTAGCGCTTGACGAATTTTAAGATTCGTTTCGCCGTCTAGATTCGCTGTTTCGATAAAACTGATTCCACGAGGTTCGCTGAAAAGTAAATGTTATGCAGAAATGCCCCGTTCAGCACACGTAAGATAACATACCTGGACGATAATAAAACTAAATCGGCGGGAAAGAAATCATTGTTATGTACACGAACGATGTCCCCTACTGCGACTTTTTTCCAACGTACCCCGACCCAGGTGTTATCCCTCAGTACATCGACGTGGCGGTGATTGGTCTCGTCGTCAGCTTTGTGTCTTTTCTGGAAAAAATAATTCAGATTCATTCCTGCAATTCGCACGATTTAAATGTCGGTACTTACGACATCTTCTATTATCTCTTTTATCGCTGAGACGCTCAGGATGAATACTAGAGGCACTAATGTAGTGTAACGACCCGTCGGCGATACATCGGGTATTTGTTGTAGAAGAGCGATCATTAAGAAGAATATGTTTGACCATCTTCGGAATTGTTCGAATAGAAATAGTGGAACGAAACGGACGACGCTAAAATATTTAATCAGTATAGTGGCAGTAATTGGAAGAATGAAAACTCTTACCTATACTTGGCGGTGGAAATATGATTATTGACAAATTTCACGTGAGCTGGTTGTGGTCTATTTATGAAGATTATTCGAGTTTCCGCGTCCGCCGGGGTACCACTATCTTGTGTCTCTCTATCGATAGCTGATGATACAGTCCCATCTTCTCCAGCTTGAAGAATACGGCGGTTTAGTATGGTGTTGTGAATATGTCGCATATAGGCTTTACGGATTACGTGAAAATTGCGAAAGTTGCTCATACTGTTTAAGTATTGGTGAGAGGTATACGTAGTGAGCGTTCAAGATGGGTAGCCATTCTCACAGTATGCATGAGTTATTATGGCTTTTAAACTCATTTTATGCAACATAATACAATAATCTGCTTGCCACGTCACATTTTCGTATGACATCTTTGTCACATGTATGACAGAAAGTTTGAAATCGCCAAAATTGGTTAAAAGCGTGTAAATGCTCAAAATAAACCTGTCAGAGTTCAGTAACGATCCCAAAAACGAGCTAATATACAGTACCTGGCCAAAACATTAGGACCACATTGCTTGTAAAGTTACATTTAAAAAATATTTTAATTTGTCCACGATATTGTAAACCTATGTACATATATATCACTGAATGTCTTTGTCTTGACACTAATTAAATGTCAATTTTATTCCACTGAAGAAGTTGTGTAACGAAAACCTAATAAATATTAAATTGTAAAGATTCTGGAATAAATTGATCTTCAATCGAATTAAAAGTGTTATAATTGATCTAGAAGTGGAAAGAAGTATCTGCAACATAAGATAAGTACATAAAGGTCATAAAAATACATATACTGAAAAGATTAATGACCTTCCTCAAATACTCGTTACCTGGCTTTGCGCCGGGTCGAATTCTACCCTAGTTTAACATAATTTATTTGTTTATTCTTCTTTATCAATCGTTCCCGCAATATGGTATTACACAGCTCTTTAAAAAGAATAAGGTTACATTAATCAAATGACATAGTGAATTCATGGCTCCGAATAAAGTGATAGCTTTGAAGGAAGATGGTTTTCCATAAGTAAAATATGTATTTTAAAGTTTTGAAGTTACTCCTTTTTGGTGGCATTGAGATTCATGAAGATCAAATTGTATCATCAACTGTTGCATGATCGTTAAAGAGGTACCAAAACGAATGATATATAATTGGAGCAGGAGTTATAGGGTTAGAACTGGGATCAATTTGGTGGCGATAGGCGCTGATGCTACTGCTGTAAAATTTCTTAACCTAATTGGAGGTGTTGGTATAGATCAAACTTTCCAGAACGTACTGACGGAGGAAGGACTCAAATTTAAATTTGGTACAAAGGACACAGGTGCTACAAAAAACAGGAGGTGTAATAAAAGTTTCTGTTGAAGATGGACAAAGCCCAGATCAGCAGGAGGAGCTAGAACACCACTAACCTCGGGTTGGACGATCTAGGAATTGGAAGAGATTGGCCGTTGAGGCGGAAAGGACCGGTTTCCAAATGCCAGAGAGTTGGTCATCGTCGCGATTGAGATTCTGAGGATGTTTTTTAATCTCGGTCGCTTCCCTTATCTTTCGAGGAAAATAGTGTTGCGACTTGCTTACGACAGATGTCTGATCAAAACAAATTTTGTGACCCGTGTCGAGAAAATGTTCGGCTAAGGCTGAATGCGTTGAAGACCGCGTCTTAACGTATCGTTGATGCTCTTTGATCCTGGTTTGAATCGAGCGTCCGGTTTCGCCAATCGACATATTTCGCAGACAATTTAGATGATGTACCGCATTTAATTTTTCGGGAAGTACATACATGTGGTCCAAATAAATGATCGCCCAATATTCCGACCCATACATTTATTGATGTCCTATGTTGGGATGAACTCCGATGGATACCTTGTGGGTTTTTAGCGGCCCAGTGATAAATGTTATGATAATTCAGCACACCATTGTTGTGAAGTAGTATTCATCGGTAAACAGAATCACGGATCGAAGATTTGGAAGACGAGTTTCTGTTTGACAAAACCATTCACAACAGGTAACCCGTCGAGGAAAATCATTGGATTTTCTGTACGTAATATAGGAGCAGTAAAAGATTTTATCCTGTTTCTCCGTAGATTAAAATGTCCATGCACTCAGTATTCGTATAACTTGCCATAACGTACACATAAGACAACGAATGCCTGTAAATGACTCAACGTTCTGCCTGTGTTGCCCGTCCATTTATGCATTGCTCTCGAACAACAGAGCCGGGCTGAGATTGAAAAATATTATTTTCCCGTTACTGCGTGGACATAAAGTATTCATTTTTTGGAATTTAGGTTTCCATGCCATTAGCTTTAACCTCGTTTATTTTCATAGACTATTCAATACAGAACCTGTATGTAATGTAAAACAAATACATACATAACAAATAATACTATGTAGTACTGTATATTTTGCCGCATACTGTACATACTTCTAGACAATAAGATGAAAGTATTGAAAAATAAAACAGAAATATAGCAAGCTCACCTGACTTTTTATTACATAAAATATCATAACCTTACCGATAATTACAGATATATTTACGAAAACGAATACTGTATGCATTTTTAATTCGTTCAATTGGCTTTATTTATATTTGACCTTCGTATTCTGTACAACGTATGTATACCTCAAATACACGAATAAGTTGATTAAGCTGCTCTATTCAGTCTAACAAATAACACGGAACGAATAGTGCCACAAAATATAAATATGTCTGTGCAATAGTATAAATAAAATTAAATTACAGTAAGTCATATGAGACGTTCTACATTGATACAATAAAACAGGTGGACGTAACCAGTTAGAATTAGCATATTATAAAAAAGTCACTTACGCCCTCTTAGTTGAAATATAATAGCGTTTAGTATATCTCTCATACGCTCCATAACATTTACAAATTATCACAAATTTTCTTAAAAACACTATTCAGGTACATTTTTACTTATCTATATGACAACCAGATGTATTCATTTCACCCCCTCATACTTCACGGGAAAAAATCGATGAGACTGCGTAGCGCACGCGGCTACGACATTTTAACGTACGGGACTGACTGTACCTACGGTAATTAGTGATAATTATACACAATTGCCAATAAGCGAAAAATGATATAACTAATTAGGGCAATAACATCAATGCAATGAAACTTAGTTATTACTAAATAACAAATTTAACCTTTACCGTGAATATATTAACAAATGTATCCTGAATTAAAACTTCGTAACAAGTACCTATGTAAATTAATGCAAACCACTGTATTGTCAAAACTACACGTACACTACTGTACAAAGAAAAAGAGCACAAAATTTCGTTAATTATAAAATGAAATCAGTAAGAAATGTCATACAAACATGCAGCGAATTGCGTACCAACACCATAGCATTATTCTTTGCTTTAATCAAAAGAAAATGCCGCTGAAAATTTTCGTTTTCTTCAAGAAACCTATAGTGAACAAGCACCAACTCAACAGATTTGCGAAAATGGGTTTAAACTATAATAAAAGGTGTAGATTTTGATGTCAGAAGAAGAACTTACAAAACAGTTGAATGTAACTCTAGTAGCCATAAGCAAACGTCTACACGCTATGCAAAATGGTACAAAATGAAGGAAAATTGATGCCACGTGAACCACATGAAGCCAACATTGAAAATCCTTTAACAGTTTGCAATTCCTTACTTGCAAGATACCGAAGATTTTTTTGCATCAGAGTGTGACTGGCGGAACTGGCCACTACGCCGATACTTCCAATTGCTTTCAATTTCACCCCTCATTAACGAAATTATTTGTATGTATACGTTACGTCAGAATTCTATTACTATATAGAATCACTCGATTGATTTCTTTCAAAACTTTTTGGTTAATCTTTTAACAACTTTTACACTAAACATTCTTGTAATGAATGACAGAATGACGTACATAGTTTAGTTTTGATTACGTTCAAACATGGCGAATTTCGTATCAACAAAACAGCATTTCCGGGAAGCATTACTTTTTTGCTTTAATCAAAATAAAAAAGGTGCTGAAACTTCTCCTTTGTCTCGAGAAACCATGCACCCACTCGATAGGTTTGCGAAAATTGGTTTAAACCATTTAAAAGTGTAGATTTTGATGTCAGTGATAAAGAACGTTCGGGTCAACCGAAAAAATTCGAAGATGAAGAATTGGAAGTATTATTGAAGGAATACTCAGCTCAAACGAAGAAGGACTTGCAAAACAGTTAAATATCACTCAAGCAGCCACGAGCAAACTTCTACGTACTATGAAAATGATTCAAAAAAAAGGAAAATGGGTGCCGTATGAGCTAACTGAAGCCAACAATCAAAATCGTTTAATAGTTTGTAATTCCTTGCTTGCAAGATACCGAAGATTATTTTTGCATCAAATTGGGACTGGCCAAAAATCAATTCAATTAATACGATAACCCTAAACGCAAAAAATCTTGGATTCATCCAGGCGAACCATCCACATCAACAGCGAAACGAAACATTCATAGAAGTAAGGTTATGTTGTGCATTTGGTGGGATGAGAAAGGAGTGGTGTATTAGGGTCTCCTAAAACCGAACGAAACTGCTACTCCCGAACGTTACTAACAACAATTGATAGATTTCACGCAACGTAAAGCGATTTTGCTGCACGAGAATGTTGGACTATATGTCACAAAACAAGTCAAAAAAATTATACTGGAAGCACTTAAATAGGAAATTCTACCGATTGTTGCCTAATTCACCAGATTGTGCTCCATCAGATTACTACTTGTTCCAATCAATGCAAAGCACTGTTCAAGATCAGTACCTACTTCAGAAACCATGAAGAAATAAAAAATAGCTAGACGACTGGATCACTTCAAAAGACGAATATTTTTTTTTTGCGGTGGAATTCATAACTTGCCGAAAAGATGGTTAATTTCCAGTTGTCAGAACTAAAGGCTTGCGTATATTATCACCAGGTTCACCGATTTATCTCGGGATTTGACACAAACGATTGAGAAATTTCAGTAACTCCTTCTTGAAACAGATCAAAAGCATCTATCGTTGTACGTATTTTCTTTTATTATACAATTCCAAAAAAGTTTTATATAATTTTCTATATAAGTATGTATGCGGGAAAAATGTCTAAACTAACAAACTAATAATTACTGGGTGTAGTCATTTTAAATATACGACAACAGTCTGTAAAATTCTAACGGCTTAAACTTAGATTTGCCTAAATTTGTACAGAATTTTTAATTAAAATAGCTGAAGATTGGTAAACTGCCAAAAGCACACTTAGAAGTAAATTATACGCACTGTTACTCATTTCTTCTTTCTTCGTAGATAGATGGTAGTAGAATGCCAAGCTAACATCACTAAAACTTTACCAATTGTGCAATTGTAACAGTTTAAGTGCGACAAATGATAAAATATTATCAGCATTAGATTAGCGATTCATATAATTATTTACTTTACCTCATACCTTCCAAAGCCCATATCTATTTGCTCGTTCAAGTTCTGAGAGGAAACTGTGAGTAATTTGATGTTCTAGTAATAATTTTATAATACTAAGAGAAATTATTGCTCATTAGGATTTTTACTACTAAGCTACATGGAATTTTGCATAATATTTTTACCATAATTCTTATTAAATTGCTTATCTTAAATCGTATAAGTCACGTCTATTACGCTATCCACAATTATCTTTTAATCTATTTCAGCATATTTTAGATTTTCCCGTAAGATCGATAACATTGTGTTCATGTTCAGGTCACGTCAATCATGATTCATTAAACAGTGCTATAAAAATGTCATGGTTAATCCCAGAACTCCACTGTCTCCTAATTACCAATACCATCATTGTAAATGGTGGGCAAATGCGTTCTCCTACTGAAAAAGCACTTTCTTCTTTGTCAGATGAGGCCGTTTCTCATAGATTTTGCCGCTTAGTTCTTGAAGCAGATTGGCGCACTTCTCGCCATTTATTGTTTTCTCCTTTTCTAAGTAGTCGACCAAGATTTGGAAAAGCCGAAAAAGGTGCTGGGATTCAAGATCCTAGCGCTTATTTATATATATTTTGGCAAAACAACCCTTAATTAAGCCTAAATCTGACCCTTGTCGCATTCAGCATGGTCAATTACATATGCAGGGTGTCTACTGAATAGTCTATGAATATAAGAGAGGTGAAAGCTAATGGTATGGAAACCTAAATTCCAAAAAATGAATACTTTATGTCAACACAGTAACGAGAAAATAATATTTTTCAATCTCAGTCCGGCCCTGTTGTTCGAGCGCAGCGCATAAATTCATGGACAACACAGGCAGAATGTTGAGTCATTCACAGGCATTCGTTGTCTTATATGCACATTATGGCAAGTTATACGAATATTGAGTACATGGACAGAATTTTAATCTACGTAGAAACAGGATAAAATCTTTTACTGCCCCGTATTACGTACAGAAAATCCAACGTCTATCAGACAATGATTTTCCTCGACGGGTTACCTGTTGTGAATGGTTTCGTCAAACAGAAACTCGTCTTCCAAATCTTCGATCCGTGATCATCATGTGAAAAGAGCACATGTGCAATTCATAGAGCAGCAAAGCTGCTTCGTAAACAAATGCATTCATAGAGTACAATAAGCATTTATTTACATATCATTCAACTTGATAAAAAATATCTGTTTATGTATATTAGAAATTTTTGCAGCGTTTCTGTTTTTCTTGTACACACGTGTCAGACGCGGATTCACCAAAATTTATTTAACAAAATTTGGTAATTATTAAAGGAAAAATTATTTTAATATATGATCGTATTTTTTTTGGATTTACCTTTCTTGTGATATTAGTTTTATAGTGTTTATTTTTCCGACACTATTCATTTGACACCCTATATATTCAGAATTTGAACGACATCGAACGCCCTTCGAAAATTGTCATACAATTTTTCCCCTTGCGTTTTTTGGAAAAAATTTCGACCTCTCCGATTTCGCTGATATTTTGAATATATATGTAATTGACCATGCTGACTGCGATAAAAGTGACAGATTTGAGCTAAAGGTTTTCTTTCTGCCAAAAAAATATATAAATAGGAACGAGTCCTAGCATCATTTTCGATTTTTCCAAATTTTCGGTCTGAAGGAGAAATATTTCTAAATGCAACCTATATGTATTCTAAAAACTGAGAAAATTTGCTACCGACTAGCAGTGAGAAGTCTGAATAGGCGCTTGGTACACAAAATATTTCGACATACATAGGAGTATAGTTTATGTAAAATTAAGATTTGTTTAAAATAATTTTAGTTAACAAGAAAGCTTAACTTTTATAAATTTAGGATTAATATTTATTGTGTTATTTTGTCGTTAAAAAAGCCATTAATCAAAAATTTTAGTTGCAAAAAGAAAACAGAAAAGAAAGAACAGAAGAAGTGCAAACCAAGAAAAAAATCAACTCAATTCGCAATAAGTCAAACACAATAAGTCTGATACCTGGTGTGTAAGTACCGACGAATGGAGGATTATTTTGGTCCGGAGAAGAGAGTCTACGTAGCTCGAAGCTCTGATGTGGCATCCGGAACTGAGGTATCTTGTTTAAAACACCCTGCTATAATACAGAAATATTTATGAATACCAGCTATAAAATGTAGTTGTATTTTTTGTTATTATTATTATTATATGCATTCTATCTTATAATCAGCGAGCAAGCCCTTATTGCGCTATTATTAATGGCGGACTAAATAGAATTGGTATAGTATAGCAATGGATGTGCAACCTCTAGAAAATATTCATTATTAAATTGGAAATGTCACGGCCACTACGCCGATACTTTCAATCGCTTTCAATTTCACCTCTCATTAACGAAATTATTTGTATGTATGCGTTACGTCAGAACTCTATTACTATATGTATAGAATCAATCAATTGATTTCTTTCAAAACTTTTTGCTTAATCAATTGGTTAACAATTTAGTCGGTGTGTAACTTAGTTTTTAGGATTTTTTTTAAAAGGTAATGTAGGTAACTTTTACACTAAACGTTCTTTTAATGAATGACAGAATTACGTATGTACACAGTTTGTTTTGATTACGTTCAAACATGGCGAATTTCGTACCAACAAAACAGCATTTCCGGGAAGCATTACTTTTTTGCTTTAATCAACATAAGAAAGCTGCTGAAACTTTTCGTTTGCCTCAAGAAACCATGCACCAACTCGATAGGTTTGCGAAAATTGGTTTAAACGATTTAAAAGTGTAGATTTTGATGTCAGTGATAAAGAACGTTCGGATCAACCGAAAAAATTCGAAGATGAAGAATTGGAAGCATTATTGAAGGAAAACTCAGCTCAAACAGAAGAAGAACTTGCAAAACAGTTAAATGACATTCAAGCAGCCATGAGCAAACGTTTACATGCTATGAAAATCATTCAAAAAGAAGGAAAATGGGTGTCACATGAACTAACTGAAGCCAATATTGAAAATCGTTAAATGATTTGCAACTCCTTGCTTGCAAGATACCGAAGATTTTCTTTTGCATCAAATTGTGACTGGAGAAAAAAAATTGAATTAATACGATAACCCTAAACGCAAAAAATCTTGGATTTATCCAAGCGAATCATCCACATCAAGAGTGAAACGAAACATTCATAGAAGTAAGGTTATGTTGCGCATTTGGTGGGATGAAAAAGGAGTGGTGTATTAGGACCTCCTAAAACCGAACGAAACTGCTACTCCCGAGCGTTACCAACAACAATTGATAGATTTGACACGACGTAAAGCGATTTTGCTGCACGAGAATGTTGGACTATATGTCACAAAATAAGTCAAAAATAATATACTGGAAGCTCTTAAATGGGAAATTCTACCGCATGTTGCTTAATTCACCAGATTGTGCTCCACCACATTATTACTTGTTCCAATCAATGCAAAGCGCTGTTCAAGATCAGCAGTTCGGAAACCACGAAGAAATTAAAAAAAAGAACTGGGTCACATAAAAGAGCAAAAGATTCATTTCCGATGGAAAATATTTTGATTAAAATAAAATTTACCAAATCCCAAAAACTAAGTTATACCCCTTTACACATTGCAATTCTTTTCCTACTGCAAATTAAGTAAAAGCCGAAATTAAAGTGCAAAACATGTCAAAATTCGGAAGTGTAGTCTTCAAAAAACGGCCAAAAAACAAAAACAGACATGTCCCTAAATTATAAAAACAAAAATTGAAATCGATACCTGCGTTTTTACATGAGATCTTGACCACAACAGAGGGAAAAATTTGTACAAAACACTTCATTGAGCGCACTAAAAAAAAGGAAACTAAAATCTTCAAAATTCAAAAAATTTACTAAAAAAACTTTTCTTTTAGATAATTAATACTAAATAACTAAAAAATATGTACTAACTTATCAAAACTACACTACTAATAAGAATTTCGCTATTTGCATACAAGCAAAAAGTTTTTAGTTTCTTTAAACCTGAAACGCTTGCTCTACGTTGTAGATAGCAGCACCTGAATCCGCCACCGCGGCCATAAGCAGACTAAACGCAAGATGAGGCGTCGAAACGACCTTTTAGTTTATACTAACGATCCGTGTCTTTTATGATATTTCAACGGAAAAAAAGAGGTACTCTGATCGATAAAAAGGAGAAAAAAAGCTGCTAACACTGGTATTTCCGCAAATCATTGTTGTATCTTTTAGCGCGATTCATACATCAAAAGCCATTGTCTTCTGAATTACATACATACATATAGGACTCGTCCACTTAGAACGTTCTGTTGATATTCATACGAAAATAGGTTCTGCAGGAAAGAGAAGGCGAGATTAACAAAACTAATTAAACTTATTAAGAGGCAATCGAATATCTACTGCTTATTTTCGGAACGTTTCTACTTTACATCATAACCAGCTCATGCAGCTGAGAAGTGCAAACTATTTTTGCGAAAAGCAATAAAATTTTACACCGTGCGTTAATAGTACTTACCCACATGTTGATTCAAAACAGTAAATTTGGTGTTGAGAATTGTTTTAGTTGTTTTGGTATGCATGATGAGTTTTCCGTAATTCAATGCAAAAATGATCTAAAACGATGGAAAAAAAAGTAGAATGAGCCTCTTCACAATTATATACCA
Source organism: Popillia japonica (assembly GCA_004785975.1). NCBI lineage: Eukaryota > Metazoa > Arthropoda > Insecta > Coleoptera > Scarabaeidae > Popillia > Popillia japonica. The sequence continues at coordinate 27,577 of SMLS01064288.1, forward strand.
AGGTGGTGATAAAGTTTGGAACTAAGCTCTTATTTGATTAATACAAATTAAAAAGAAAAAAATCTCGGACTGGTCAATTTTGTTTTCTTGAATGACAGCTTTTGGCATACAGATTTTAGTTGTAGCCATTTTTTTTAAATGACAACCCTCATTTTTTTTGTTTTTGAAAGATGTACCCACCACTTGAATGATGATCTAAAAAAAACTACCTACCTTCCATAACAGTTTTCTAGAGAAAGTCACATTTTTCCAATAAAATCAAATTTTATTTTTAACAAAACACGACCGTCTAAAAAGCAAACAAAAACATAAAACATTCGTAAACTTTTTTCGTTAAGAAATGTTTATCAATTTTTTTTTGATTCGTTTTAATACAAAACAAAAAGGAAACAGCAACGTCGAAGCTTAATGTTTATTGACATTTGTAGCGTGATACTGACCTTACAAATAAAATTTCAAAATCATTTTTCGAAGTTTTGTAAAAATGGCACATTTAACTGAACGTGAAAGAATAGAAATTTTAATGATGGTTGGGTACGGTGACAGGCAAAGAACTCATACATCAAATAATAAAATACATATTAAAATTATTGTGCACTTAGTTTTTTTATAAATGTGTTGTATATTTGAATTAAATAAGAAAGTATAAATAAATATTTGATTTCATTGTAATTCATCATTTAAATTTACCGCCAAATTAGCTGTCAGGTTAATTTGCCTAATGTGATGCGGATTTTACAGTTTACTCCCATTAATAAAAAAAACCATTGTCTGTTAAAGTAACATAGGACCGTACATCTTTATGTACGATAATGCTCCATGCCATACGGTAAAATCGGTGCATTTGGACGCACTAAATTTACAATTATTGGATTGGCTTGGCAATTCACCGGATATGAATCCCATTGAATACGAATGGAATTCATTGAAAAATATTGTTTCATCACGAAATTGCACCAGCAAGGAAGGAAATGGATGATGGAAAATATTTGAAAGAGAGAGAGAAATTTGGCGAAACAATGATGAGATCAAAAATTGCTCAATTCCGGCTATTGAGAGTATGGCAAGAAGAATTGCTGCCCTACATACTAAACATTAAGTGTAAATATAGTTTTCTGTATATCCATATTTTTCGAATAAATAAAAGCCTTGCAGTGGTCTTATGTAATTCACTGGCCAACGATTGTAAAATTGCTCAGAACTGGTTAACTGAATATAATGTGAATTATGCACCTAAAGAAGATAATCCTTCCGACGTACCACAGGCGTGCCCCATTTTACTAAAATTACGCGCCATTAAGAAGAACGGGTCCTTATCAGTTTTGTAAATTTAGTTTTTGTATGAAGCAATAATTTCCCAATTTTATGTTTTCATAAAACTTTAATAAATTTTATAAATATTTAATAAAAAAAAACGGCCACCTGTGATAACGGCCAGATTTAACATTGCAAAAATCTGCAATACGAGTATTTCCACATACATATCCAAACCTTGCAATAACGGTTGCCTTTACAAAGCGGCCACCGCCAGACGATCCCAATATTTTATGGTATAAAAGCAATAAAATTTACCTCTCAAACACGGTCGTTGTCCGTATTGAAAATTTTAAAACTCGTTTTTGTTGTTCAGTCTAAAGAAGGTGACAGAATTTACTTGTACGGGTTTGTTGTTAGTTATAATGAAACACGATAGAATTATTTTACAACAGCAGCCCATTGTAGCAGTTTCCGAAAACGCCTGTTCATTCGATCAGTTTAAGTTTATCGTTGCGTTCGTGAAGTGTTTGAATATGTCGCTAAAAAGTTGCGCTAAATCTTCGTCACTGAAAGACAAAATTGATATTATCGGGGACAGTGAAAAGTATAATTTAAGTTCTCGGAAGTTAGCCGAAAAATTCGGAGCTGGAAAAACTCAAATTAACGATATCCTAAAAAATAAAAGTGATATTAAAAGGATGTATGAAGAAAGTATTAATTTGAACCAGAAACGGAAATTTCCTAAAACCGATCGAGTAGCAGTGGATCAAGTTGTGTATAAGTGGTTCTGCATGGCTAGAAATAAAAACATTCCCATATCTGGATCATTGATTAAACAAAAGGCGCTAGAGAGAGCAAGAAATTTAAATATTGAGAATATTGCTGCTTCAAATGGTTGGTTGGAATGTTTCTGTCGAAGGCACAATATCACTTTTAAATCTATTTGTGCGGTGAGTCCGCTGATGTAAATTTGGAAATCTAAATTACCATTAATTTTAAAGGATTATTCCCCAAAGGATATATTTAATGTTGACGAAACAGGTCTGTATTATGGTGCCATGCCAAATAAAACTTTTGCATTAAAATGGGATAAATGCAATGGCACAAAATTAGCAAAACAACGGTTAACTATTTTATTCTGCGCAAATATGGAAGGTGACAACGAAAACCCTTTAGTTATTGGAAAAAGTAAAAATCCTCGGTGTTTTAAGGGAAATCATATCGACAAATTACCTTTACAGTGCGTACCTACATAAGAAAAAGCTTGGATGGCATCAAAATGGCTGTATCAGTTTGACATGAAAATCGAAATGTAGGTACTTCTATTTCTGGATAATGCAACTTCACATCCTAAAGTTTCACTAGAACACGTCCAATTGATTTTTTTTGCCTCCAAACACTACGTCGTATTGTCAGCCGTTAGATCAAGGCATAATTCACAATTTTAAAATGATATACCGCAGTTTTTTAATCAAAAGACTTTTAACGTTCGTTGAGAGTGATTGTGACTTTGAAGATTCGGAAAAGAGCATAAATCTAACAAGTGCGCTAATATGGATTGCAGCCGCATGGAAACAGGTTTCTCGATCTACCATTACAAACTGTTTTTCTAAAGCTGGATTCGCAGAAGTAGTTCAATCTAATGAAGATTTTTGCGAGGAGGACGAAATACCCATTGCTAAGCTATTTCCAAAAGTCGGCAGTGCAATGGCAAGTTTACACGATTTTGCTTCCATGGACAATTATGAACCTACAGAGAATCCTGATTTTAGTATAGTGGAAATTGTTGAACAATAAAGATAATGATTCCGATAACAACGGGATATGTAGAAGAGTTTCAAGATCCAAAATCAACTTTTGTCAAATATGGGCGAAGTATGCGAAAAATTAAGAAAAATACAGTTACTTCCTGTGTAACAATAATGGTGACATGGTTATAGACATTTCAAAAATTTTACACAAATATGAAAGTGAAATGTATAAATCTAAGTTAAAAAATTTAAAACAAACAAAATTTGAAGCATTTTTTGTCAAAAAATAAAAGCAATCTATGTAAACGTATATATGACCAATGAACGCAAAACAAAATGTATACATACACATTTAGTTTAGTTATGTATGTGTCTCTGTATTCTCTATTTTAAGTTTAAATAAAATCATTTAAAATAATGTCCAAATGGTTTTTATTTCTAAACGAAAAATAATAGTTATCATGTGAAAACATTTTCTTAGAATTTGGGTGTCAGTAATATCCATCACCTGTCTTTTGCGGCCACCTTTGAATAACAGCCATCAATTTTGACTTTTTTAGTAGTCGCTATTCACAGGTTTTACTGTAATAATCGATTTCTACCTTTAATGTTTTTTCTCACAACTTATTTTCCATACGACACTTGTAGATGGGATGTTATTGCAAGTTGAATTGTCAATTTTGTTTAGATAAGGTTTTAGGCATAGCGATGTATTAACTTCAATACATCAATGCACACAGTGAAAAGCGTTGAGAATGAAGAGTGCCAATATCTGTACACGTATAAATTAACCTTTCACACATATCAGCCTATAAATTGGAACGTATAACGCACCACTCCATGATCGCTAAAGCTGATAACCGTATAAGTACCCAATAAAACTGTTGTAACAACTGTGTTGATAGATAATCTATCGGAGCGATAAATTTATTTTTAAAATAGCACTAGACTGTAGGGATTTTCATTAGTTCAGAATGGATAGTGCTAGGGAAAGAACGATTAAAAAACTTGTTTTAACACAATTTTACGATTTCCTGCTTTTCTTTCATCTCAAATCATTATCTTTCTCAATCATCATCTGTTCTGTTGCATGAGATAATTCCGTAACACGCAAAATATTAACCAAAAAGTATGTTACGTATCGTTCTAAAGCAGTACACGATAACTTATTAATCAGAACGTGGAAAACCCATAAAAGAGTAGGTGGAGCGTGCAATCTCAACGCGTTACAAGTTACAATGTTTGTGTTTTCCCTGTGTATCAATTAAATTTTTATCGATTAAGCCGTAGACGTTAGCTTTAGATGTTCTCGTATTGAATAGGTCACAGCGTTCGTTTTCTGGAAAAGGCTACAAAGTAATTCAAAGAGGGACGGTAACCCTAACACCAACACGGCAAGTTAGATAAGAGACGAGCGCTGGCGCACCCTTTTCCGTGGCCTTTACTTTGTCCTATACAGGATTTGTGACCCGCCCGAACACTCCCTCCAAATGTCATCTTCCAAATGAATACATTCTTTTTGTCACAATTCATTAGCGAGAATGGATCGTCTATTTTCTAGGCCGCTAAATTATTATGCAAAAAGCATTAACACAGATTAAATCGTGTGTATAATGTGTAGATGTGTGCACGCACGGAAATGCTCGGTTATTTACTTAAAAAAA
>ML217966.1:669-15175 GCA_004785975.1 Popillia japonica
TTTTTTTTAACTCCTTACCATACAGGGTGTTAAAAATGTAAGCATTAAAATGTACAACCTAGTACGCCCCTGGTAAACTAAACAAGCTAATTGTGTTTTAAGGGCAGTATTTTAAGAGGTCCTTACTACTGTTAATCATATTAAATTTTCATTAAATTATATTACGTAGTTTAAAAGTTATTTAAGAAAAACTGTTTTTCAGTGGCGTCTTTTAGCAGGCCGTATCTCCGTGGGGAGGGCCGCTAGGAAAAAAAAATACGGGAACTTGTAATCTCATTTTTTAATGTTCTATCTGAATCCGAGAGATTTCCCATATTTTCCAGGACACCCTGTACATATTAGCAAAAATAGATTAAATTAAATTGAATAGATCCTCTTAAATAAATCTTTTTAGCTTTATACTAGATTTTAGATTAGATGGTAGATACTGCTAACAATCCGTACTAGTTAATAAACCATTTTGACCGACATTAATATAATTTAACCCGTTATGTGAGGAAATCAAATATTAAAAATAACCAGTATTGATGGAGAAAATGAGAAGAAAATCACTTTATTATGTGTCAGGGAACAGCTTCGTCTGCCAATAAAAATGATGTTTAACGACCTGTTAAAGCAGAACGAAAAAGATTATAAATTCTTCACTATACGAACTGACTGAAATCAATTTATATTTCAGGGAGTATACCATACTGAACGTCTTACATTCCTTTCCTCAAACATTATTCTTCCGAATATATCGGGTTTTACTACCGCGGATGAATGGGAGCGTATCACATCCCGGCTATAACTAGTTTTATTCACTTCAATTTTGCTGTATACAGTCTGAATGGGGACAATAAAGAAACCAGCAACGAGATGACTTAATAGAGTTATGATTTTAAAATGATCGTATGTACCTCGCTTAAAAATTTTATTTGCCATTTTCTGATTATGGAATTTTAAGAAAATACTTTTTCAGAATTGCTGGCATTTGTTAGCACGCCCAAACACGTTTAAACAAGTAGAATTTTCATTTTTTTCTAGAATATAGAAAAAATCAACCCAAGAAAAACATGTTTGTTAATTAGTTGCAGAACACCCTGTATATTTCGATATATATATATTATGAGGGGTTCACCATCTACATATGAAATAAAGTAAACTGAATGCACAAAAACACAAAACCTACTGACTCGATAATTTCTTAATAGTATGACTTCTTCAGGAGCAAAAATTTGGTAATGGATGCTAGAAGATCATGGTTGATCATGGTAACTAAATGTATAAACCATTGTAGAGGCAAAAATCTTCGAACAGATCTTTTGTTTCCTGAAGAAGCTACATACATTAGTAACGAATCTAACCACAACTTTTTGTAATTTAACAAAATTGAAAAACAAATTGGCTAGTTGAAATACTGTTTTTTTTTGCTTATAGGGTTCTGAATAGCAGAACAACTGTTCTAACTATATCTGAAATTATAAATTTTGGAATAATTGGAATTTTTAGTAACCCAGAAAAATTAAAAAAATTAAATAAATAAAAAAAAAATTTTGAATTTTTTGGATTGGTTAGTAACGCAAGAAAGTAGACAGATAATAAATGTTGGGAATACTAAATTGTATTTCTCGGAATTCTGGGCAGCATCCCCAGATTTTGCTCTAGTATTTCAAGAATACCAAGGTCAGATAAAGGTTTTAAAAATTGTAAAAAAAAATGTGTAACTTAATAGAACTAAATTTTAAAAATAAACTAAATTTTTTGTTTATACATAAATTACAAAAATGTTGACATTTCCTTTTAATGTACTCTACTACTAGCTGTCAAAATATCAATAAGCTCAGATAAAAGTATAAATAAGAATTTCTAAAACTTTTTTGCAACTTAATATAGTTCAACATAAACTAAATTCCGAAGAAAAAAAATCAATATTTTGATATTTATTCTTATTTATACTGAAAATTCTCAATTTTTTTGTAACTGGATTATGATTCGTAATTTGATATTAAATAGATCAGATAAATATTGCAAATATTATCGAAATTTTATACGACCTTAAAAAAAATTGAAATATTCATTTTTATTTTTAGTCTGACAAGGGGTACTAAAATGTCAAACTCAGAGTACTAAAAATTCTCAGTTTTTTTAATAACTTAATAAAATTAAAAATAAATATTTCACATTTTCTTTGAATTTATAGGAACTCAGATAAATATTTCAAAAATTATTATATTGTACCACTAAAAAAAAGAAAAAAGGTAATTTCGAAATTTTGATATTTATTTCTAATCCGCCAAACCTTTAGCAGTGGCTATTGTATTGGCTATAATATTGAACTCAGATAAATGTATTGAAAATTCTCAAAATACTTAATAAAATTAAAAATAATCTAATTTTTAATTTATGATTAGTAATTTGAGAAAATTAAAAAGACAATAGATTTTGAGGTTTTAAATGGTTTTTCCTAGAATTCTGAATATTTTACCTCCAGAATTATCGAAATTTTCGTACTTAAAAAAATAAGATAAAAATGCAGTACCTTAATAAAATTAAAAATAAAATAAATTTGAAAAATTTTATTTCAATCATGTTTAATTACTCAAAAAAGTTATAAAGATAATAAAACTTATAAATTGGTTTTCTTGGAATTTTGAGTTCTAACAAAAATTATCGATATTTTTCTACTTCTAAAAAAAAATAGAAAAACGAAAAAAAGTCATAATTATGATAATATAGTTCAACATAAACTAAATTCCAATTTTTTGTTGAATTTATGATTAGCGCCTTAAAAAGTAAGAAAACAATGAGGTTTTATACTATTTATACGTATTTATACTAAAAATTCTCAAATTTTTTATAACTTAATAAATTTCAGAAATGTTATTGGATTATGATTCGTATTTGAGATTTAATAGATTTGATTTTTATTTTTAGTCTGGCAAGGGGTACTAAAATACCAAACTCAGTGTGCTAAAAAGTCTCAATGTTCTTATAACTTAATAAAATATGAACATTGTTCCAATATTTTTTGTACTCCTAAAAAAATTTTTGTGGAATTCTATATTTCAAACATTATCGAAATTTTTTATACCCATTAAAAAAAAATAGAAAAAAGATCATTTCGATATTTTGACATTTTTTTCTAATCTGCTTAAGCTTTAGTAGTGGTAGTTAAAATATTAAACTCACAATATGTATTGAACATTCTCAATACTTTTTATAAGAATAAAATTGAAAATAATCTCAATTTTAATAATTTTTTTTTGGATTTATGATTAGTAATTTGAGAAAATTAGAAAGACCATACATTTTGACGTTTTAAATGGTTTTTCTTAGAATTATGATATTTTACCTCCCAAAATTTTCGTACTTTAAAAAAAAATAAGTTAAAAGGCCCATTTTTTGCCACTTAATAAAATTAAAAATAAAATAAATTAGAAAAGTTTTACTTCAATTATGTTTAATTAGTCAAAAATGTTAGAAAGACAATAAATCTTATAAATTTGTTTTCTTGGAATTTTGAGTATTACCTCCAAAGTTCTAACGAAAATTATCGACATTTTTCTACTTCTAAACAAAACAGGAAAAAGGAAAAAGAGTCAGAATTATGATAATATAGTTCAGTTCAACATAAACTAAATTCCAAAAATTTATTGAATTTATGATTAGCAACTTAAAAAGTAAGAAAACATGAGGGTTTAAGTGTTTTTCCTGGGATAGTAGTCAAGCCCCTCAAGAATTCACATCAACGTTTGAAGAGAGAAATATTTCAAAAATTTAGAAATTCGTTGTACGATTAAAAAAAATAGAAAAAATCGAAATCTTGATATTTTTTCGAAAATTTTCAAATTTCTTATAACAATAAATTTCAAAAGTTTTGTTGGATCATGATTCGTAATTTGAGAGTAAATAGATCAGATAAATATTACAAAAATAGACGTCCTTAAAAAAATTAAAAATAAACATTTCACTTTTTTTTTTGAATTTATAAAGTACTCAGATAGGTAAATATTTACAAAATGATTCGACTTTTTGTACCCCTAAAAAAATTTCTTTAAATTCTAGTTATGCACCGCACCTGAAGCGCTCAGATACATACATATTTTAAAAAACTTCGAATTTTGTTAGTCTTTAAAATAATCGAAAAAAGATAATTTTAAAATTTTGATATTCATTTCTAATCTGCTAAAGCTTTAGTAATGGCTATTAAAATATTTAACTCAGATAAATGTATTGAAAATTCTCATTTTTTTTTTATAACTTAAAATTAAAAATAATAACATTTTTTTTGGATTAATGATTCGTAATTTGAGAAAATTAGAAACATAATAGATTTCGAGGTTTTAAATTGTTTTTCTTAGAAACCTGAGTATTATCTCCAGAGTTCTAATGATGTTTCAAAAATTACCGCAATTTTTGTACATACATACATACTTTCAAAAAATAAGATAAAAAGGACCCTTTTTGTAACCTGATAAAATTAAAAATAAAATAAATTTCTTCGAGTTATGTTTAGTAACCACCGAGTACCACCTAACGATGTTTCAAAAATTATCTAAATTTCTGTACCTTTAAAAAAATTAGGAAAAAAAGGAAAAACAAATTTCAGAATTATGAAATATTTCTTTTACAAAATCCGCCAAATATCAAATGTAAGAAATACAAAAATAAGGTTGACAAAATATTTTTAATATTTTTTTACATATTTTCTATATAAAAATTTGCAGGAAAATATATTAAAAATTCCCTGACTAATATCTAAATTAAAATTAATCTCCCTCCTTATCCGCTTCATTCTAATTGAGATAAACTACCAGCATCCTAGGTGAAAATGCACATTTTCCATCTTTACAAGCTATAAACGCCTCCAACGAGAGCAGCTATTATGACCTGCAAACGCTATCCCCGTGGACGTCGTTCATAATTGCACAAACGTCAATAAATAACGACCATTTATCCCATTGCATCTACACTGTGGCTATCCGAAACAAGTGAAGTAGATTGTATCGTCCTACTGATTAATAGCCAATCTACAATTCCGGTGTATGTAAATACAAATTCAGGTCGCCCGACAGAGCGATTGACGGGGGACGTAATTTCGTTATGAATATACATCACGGGCATAGATCGTGTATACGCGTTTAATGAATCTGATTTATCGCGTTACCTACATATTTACCTTCGAAATTTAGATAAAACCGAAATTAATCTTCTTATGTGATTAAAGCGATTCTTCGACAAAATCACTACGAGCCGTATTCTCTCCGTGGGCTAGCTGGTCGCCGATGGATCTAGGCCTATCACGAGGCAGTTCGGGATCTAACGAAGCCATGGAAAGGGTCATGCAAGAATTGGCTCTATCTCCGTCCGGGCCTCAGGAATAGTAAATTAGAATTTTGTTTTTTAATACATGTTTTATGTCCATGTCTAACGTGTTTAATTTTTAAAGCTAATTGTGAAGTCTTAAGTGTGAATTAGTGTTTTGTGGCGCAAACAGTGAACGTCTCCTTCAAACTTCTTCAGTCCAGTCTTTATCTATATCTGGAAATTTTCTAAATTCATTGATCTTGCAGCTTGTATCGTCAGCGAAGAGATTTTGGCACCTCCAGAGGTAGAACTGGCGATATAGAAGCTCTAGTGAGAGTTACAGCCTTCTGCGCTAATTCGCCATCTGTTGATATATGCAGACATTTTGGTTAAAGCTCCTGGACAACTGCCAAAATAAAATTAAAAAAAAAAAAGATTAGCCGTACTTGCTACTTACCGATGGACTGATTTTGTTTAAAACGTTGTTTAAATTAAATGTAAATATAAATATAAATATAAATAAATAAATAGGTGTGCGTGTAATCAATAAGAAAAAAAAACACGAATAAAAATATTTTCCAATTTATTAGATTTTTTTTTAGTTAATTTAAATCACCTGCCAGAATGTTCAATTAATCTAAAACAAAAAAGGAATGATAATAAAGATAGTTTTCCTATTTTTTTCTTTTTTTGTTTGCCGCGATGAGATGTTAATGCGATTCCAGACGTGAAGGATTCTATATTCGCAGAACCCACGTAACGTCGGGCCCAGTGAATATCAGCGCAGATATCACGAGCCGCCGGAAAAAGGTGAAAGTTTATTTGAAAAATTCAAGTGAAGGGTCAGATGTTCGGTTGAATTCAAAATAATCCTGTAGACGTGAGTATAGGCGGATAGTCCCCTTATTGCCATTTACATAGGTATACACTTGAATCGATTTGGGCGAGAATGGTGTTTTAATTTTAGTTAACAATCGAATTTAAGATTGGTAGCGTCATCAGTAAATGGTTTGTACGAACTTGCCCCAATACCGTTTAAACTAATGTTCGAGTATGTCGTAAAAAGGATGGAGATGTTAGAACTTCGTTTTTATTGTCTTACTTCAATTACAATATATTGACAATACAATGACAAGAGACAATTTTTTTTTAATCCAATGCAACCTGGATTTAGCAACTCAACACTACCAACACTTCCCCTTGTTGTGTTGTTAAATATATTAATTATAACAATACACAAATCAAATATATGCAAGAAGTTATAAAGTTAAGTTTAAATCCAAAACACATAAAAATACTATTATTCAAGTTTTAAACCTAATTTTATACAAAACTCTTCATTTTTAACTCTACCTAAAGGCTTAGTAAAGATATCAACAATATTGTTGTTCCATAAATACCGTTTCTTGTATGGGACTATTTAAGTACCCTGAATTAACGTCTAAATGTTCACATTCCCAGCCTTTTTCAACTGCTAAGGCTAATAGTAACTTTAAAGTGTCTTTATATATTACAGGACTGTATCTTTCTTCAAAGTCTATGCCAGGTATTTGTTTACAGCCCTGAGCTACTAATCTTGTTTTAAATTTTTCACAATATCCATTCTGATTTTTCTTTTCTTTGAAGACCCACTTACTTCCAATTATATTTTCGTCTATAGGTCGCTTTATTATTTCCCACGCTTGGTTTCTATTTATATTCCGAATTTCTTCTTCCATTGCCTTGTACCACTTATCTGATTCTGTGCGTGACAATGCTTCTTCAGGTGTTTTTGGATCAGATATATCCTCTTGTTTACAGTGAACTAAATTACAATAATGGCAAGTCGTTTTCTTCCTTTCTCTTTCTGACATTCTAAATTCTACTTCTTCACCTTCCCCTGGATTTAATATCTCTGCTTCATTTTCCATTGTCATTATTTTCTTCAACTTCTTCATTTTCGTCCTTATCATCTAGTGATGCTGGTGTGATCTTCCCCACTATATCTGTGTGCACTACTTCTAATGCTTCCTTCGTTCTGACAGCCTTACCAGTTGGAAACTTTCTTCGTCTCATTTTTCCTTGTATACATGTGATACAATCTTTCTGTTCATCATTGTCCTTTATTTCTAGTTCTGGTATTTTCTTTATTGCTTCCGTATGAACATGGCCAAACCTTCTATGCCAAGTACCTATACTTTTAACTTTCACTGCTTTTCTCATTATTTCTCTTGTTTCAAACTTATATAATAAATGTCTCTTCTTTGCTACTATTACTATTTCGTTTTTGTTTACTATCTTAGCAGTTCCTTCATCTATAATAATTTTTGACCCATTTTCTTCTATTTTGCTAAGCGATACTAAATTGTCTTCTAATTGCGGAACATACAGAACATTTCGAAGCTCTATCTTCCATCCTCCATATTCATCTTCAATATCTAATAAAGCTTTTCCCTTACCTTTAATTTTTAATCTGTTTCCATCTGCTGTAATCACTGTGCCTAAGTTTACTTCAATAAAATCACTTAAAATTTCTTTAAAAGCTGTCATGTGATCAGTTGCACCTGAATCGAGTGTCCATTCGTTGATATTATAAACTTGTTCCTTTTTGTTCATACATAGTGCTCGATACTCTCTACTTACTGCAGCGACAGATCCGCTAGCTTCATTATTCTCATCTTTCTTATTTGCCTTTCTGCAAAATTTGGCAATATGTCCTTTGCCACCACATGAAAAACAAAATATAACCTTGGATGATGCTTCTGCTCTACCATATTTATTCCGATCATATTTCTCAGTATTTCTCTTCGCTTTCCAATTTGTGTTCTTCATAATTAATGCCTTATTTCCACTATCTAACTCTTCATCTCTTTTTAGCCTCTTCTCTTCTAATAATAACTTGGCTTTCACTGTTTTTGTATTTAACTTCTCGTCTTCTCGTTCTAAGTTTCTCACTAAACCTTCATATTTATCCATCGGTAAACCCATTAAGAAAAAACATGCTAGGAGATTGTCAGGGAATTCTATTCCAACCTTATTTATTTTTCGATTTATATCTTGTATTTTTCCCAAATACTCCTGCATTGGTAAGTCATCGGTCTTTGTAATTGTCACCATTTCTTTAATTAACATTACTGTATGTAATAGCCCAAACTTTGTATGAATATCTTCTAATATACTCCATGCATTTTTTGCCTGTTTGCATTCGCCAATGTCTTCTAAGTAATTATCACTGACGCTTAATAATAGGAACGATAACGCCTTTTGATTTACCCTATTTTCATTTTCGCTCATAGGTGCACTGTAGCCAGGATCAATGGCCTCCCAACATTTTTTTTGGATTAACGCGGCTTTTGTTCTTACTGACCACGGGAAATAGTTGTTTTCTTCTAACTTAGGACCTTTGAACTCTTCGCTGCTTCCCATTTTGTACTATTTATACCGTGTATTCTTCTAAAACGTTTTTTAAACACAACACGCGTGGACTGGGCCCGTAACCTGTTAGAACTTCGTTTTTATTGTCTTACTTCAATTACAATATATTGACAATACAATGACAAGAGACAATTTTTTTTTAATCCAATGCAACCTGGATTTAGCAACTCAACACTACCAACAGGAGATTGGAAGATGGAATTTTTTGACCGACAAAACAATATTAGTTGGCAGGCTATGCAGAGGACATCAACATCATACGCAGAACGAGGAAAGAAGCAATTGAAACGTATAAACAGCTTAAAGAGATCTGGAAATTGGTGAAATTTGACATTAACACTGAGCAGACTAAGGCTATGCTGCAATCAAGGACAGGCACGAATGCATCCATACAGGATATCACGAAAAATATGCTGGAAGCGGTGAATCAGTTTGTTTATGTAATGGCAGAAATATCTAGAAATGGTACAAGTATAAGAGAGAATTGTGTTACCTAAGAAAACGATGCTTGGGAACCAATTAAAGAAAACAATACCTGGAAAGTGAGATAGAATTGATAGCTGTACTACTTATAAGTCGTCAATGGCTCCATTAGGCAGGACATATGGTCATGTCAATGAAAGAAGGGAGTATACCAAAGAAAGTCCTTAGAAAGATCGAAAGAGCAAAGCCAAGAGGACGATAGAAAGCACTGCTTGACAAGAAAGCCAAAAAACTACTTGGAACGAAAAGCTGGAAAATGGTAGTGAAGTAGAAGGAGGATCCTGAAGGAAGTCAGGATCCTAAGTCAGAGCTATAGGAGACAGAGAGAGAGAAACAGAGATAAAAGATGCCGTAGAATTTGAACACTGAGTACGAGTCAGGTTAGTCTCTTTTACCAGGTTTCATCGCCTGGGTGGTAAATCTCTTTCCGGTAGACCTGTTAGTAGATTAGATAGTCTCCATAGTTTCAATTCAACGCATTCAAATACGACGTGGTAGGCTGCATACTCCTCCTCATGGCATAGTCTACAAATACATAGATTCATCTTTAGTGTTGTTTTAAGCTCTACACGGTTAAGAGCCAGCACATCTGCTCCTAAATGCTGGGACCCCTGCCCGATTATCCGTTTGCTATCTTTCAACGTTGTTCCATGGTACCTGTGGTGTTTTTGTAACCCAATCAGGCACCGCATCGCCGCAGGAAATATTATTGCTGACGACAACAATTTCATCCACTACTATATCTACTGTTATATGACGTTGGCAAATTACCACTAACCTTTCAAATCATGTCCCTTCCCACCTTAACTTGGCAGTCGGTGAGGATGAAAAATATCTTAAGGCAGCAAGATGTTGAAGATTTAGAAATTTAGATAAGATGAAACAAGTTTCTTGCAGGCAAATCAAGAACCATATTGCAAAATGGAGCCGTTCTCCTGGATTTAGAACACTTTTTCCAATAACCTATCCTGCTGCTTGTGCCCTTCATGAACTGTAGCTTCACTGACTTCGTTAGTTTGGTGCAAGATTAACTAATTAAAACGTAATTTGAAAATCAAATCATACAGTCCTGCACCAAATGGACCATATCTTTTTCTATATTCCCAAGTTAAAGTTTGCCAGCAATTTGTCAAAGTGTTCGGTGTTTTGTAGATTGAAGCAAGCTAGTCATTTTCATTTTTCTTCAAAACTACCTCCAATACAAAATCAATAAAATATCCATTTAACTATAATACGAAAGCCATGATTACATTGTTATGTCGGTGCTAATGAGAAGGGTTGACACATATGTACCAGTCCATCATTTATCGCATTTGTCTATTTTCGAGCATTTACAAAACAAATTTGACAAGAGGGGTTTCTAACCTTATCTACAATGGAAACAAAGCGATATTGCAACATTGTTTTAACGTCATTGATGACGAACACGTAAACGCATCATAATAGTCGGTCCCTTGTGGAAAATGGCAAAAGCCCTGAAGCCGAACAAAAATAAGTCTGACGGCATTCGGCCCATGCAAGTCCCTGATGGCATCACTTACTCGCCTTCTGCAAAAGCAAAAATTCTCGCGAATCATCTGCAGTCTATTTACGAGTCCAATGTCCAACGTGGACTCCGGTGACGGGACGGCTGACATCGTGTAGGAGTGTCTCCATAGTCTCCCTGACTTGGAGGGAGAAGATCTTGCCCTCACTTCCCAAGATGAGGTAAAGTTTATTATTGAACGCCCCAAAATCGGCAAAGCTCCTGGTAGCGACCAGATCTTCAACACAGCCCTCAAAAGGCGCCATCCTCCAGTTGGTCCGTGTCGTAAACTCGTCTCTTCGTCTCTGTCACTTCCCATCTGTGTGGAAACACTCAATAGTAGTCTCCATCTTGAAACCCGGGAAATACCAGCTATTTCCGGAGAGCTATAGGCCTATCTCTTTGATCTCCTGTTTGGGGAAGGTTGTTGAATCCGTAATTCTCGCGAGACTCAGGGAAGAGCTCTTCGTCACGGAAATCATACAAAACGAACAGTTCTGATTCAGAGAAGGTCATTCGACGGAGTTTCGCCTGGCAGAGGCGATTCGGAACACTCGAACGCCGCGAAACCCTGGGCGCTATTTTTCTGGGTTTAGCCAGGGTCTTCGACACGGTCTGGCATGATGGTCTTGTATACAAGATGGTTCGTGGGGGAATTAACCCTAATCTGGTCCGCTTAGCCAAATCTCACTTGCACGATGGAACATTTGCCGCCAGCCAGGGAGTCGCCCTTTCTTCTGGAAGACCTGCCGCCGCCGGTGTCCCGCAGGGGTCCATTCTCTCCCCAAGCCTGTTTCTAATCTTCATGTCCGATCTCCCGAGATTTGAAGAAGTGGAAAATGCCATCTATGCCGATGATACTGCCATTTACACGCCATCTAGGAGTGAAGAACTGCTCCGTCACAGGCTCCAGCTTTCCCTTGATGAGATCCTCCGTTGAGCCTCCAGGTGGCGTCTACAAATCAACAAATCCAAATGCGTCGCCATTCGTTTCACGAAG
Organism: Popillia japonica; assembly: GCA_004785975.1. Classification (NCBI taxonomy): domain Eukaryota; kingdom Metazoa; phylum Arthropoda; class Insecta; order Coleoptera; family Scarabaeidae; genus Popillia; species Popillia japonica. The sequence goes on from ML217966.1 coordinate 12,381, forward strand.
AGGCTTAGACCGCCGCCAGATAACATCATCGAGGATGGATTTCGGCTCCCCTGGAGTCTCTCGGTATTATATCTAGGGGTGAGACTGGATTCACGACTAACTTTGCGGGCACACGTGAGCACTGTTGTGCGAATAGTGCACTATCAATGAAGGTCAAAATCCTCTTCTATCTGACGTTTCTGAGGCCGATAATTACATATGGAGCGCTGCCTGTCTCCAGCTTGGCCAGAACAAACTTCACGAGACTGAAAGTACTTCAGAACAGAATGCTACGAATGATTGCGGGGCCTCCTGGTTTGTTCGTAATCAACATATTCGTGCTTGGATTAGCCGATAAGACGTTGGAGAGGATAGATAGATCTGAAAATCCACTGATCAACAGACTATCGGCATTGGATCCGGATACACCACATTCCTTACTCCACGGCAGGAGAGCTATGGCACTGGCGGAAGACGCCCCAGCATAGTCCAGCAGCAGATGATAAAAACATCACCATCTATTACCTCCCTGCCTTGAAGTAGCGAAGACCTAGCAACCTGTATTTCCTGTCCTTGAAGGGAGTCCATGATGAATAAAAGGCTCAAGAACTTCGCTCGGCCTTAGCAGGAGTTAGACTGACCAATGGATAATAGAATAACTATGAAGTTAGCAACTAAAACGCAAGTAAGTCAGGTTCATCCTACTACAGCTGACAGGAGATCAAAATATCAACTAGAACATTTTAAGATAAAAGGTAGTAGGTGCGAACTACAGGATTTTTAGAATATCGAACAAAACAAATTTAGATCGTTATTATACCATTTTTGAGGGTAAAAAAATCCCTAAATCTTACCACAATGATTGAGGTTAGTTTGTCTTACTTCGGCTTCTACAATATACAGTTCTAATAGTCTTCTTCCACTGCTGAACTGCTGGTTCTTTAGCACTTTTGTCTTCCAAGATGCTACCCAATCTTGCAGAATAATTTTGGTGTTTAGACTGTCTGGAGAGATTTCATACTGTCTGAAGAATGACCAGCCCTGCAAGGTGACGCAATTATTCCATTCAATCAGGTCCCCAATTCTAGTGGTCCTAATGTATGAGTCTACAACTTCAGATCTTCAGCTTATTCGCAAGAGATAAATAAGGCAAGCAAATCCTTTATTGTATTTAATATGGCAGCTTCCTCTAAATATTGGACATTGTATCCTGCTTTCACCTGAGATCTTCTAGAAAGTTAACATAAACACAAACACAACTTTCAGCGTGACCTCACATCCTGATCTATAATATCCGTTACAAAAGAGTTGGAATCTAAACCGGCTAGCACGTCTTCCAATACATCCATTGTATACTTCGCGATTGACACAAAAAAAAATACCGAAAGGAGCACGAATTCGTGAGAAAGGCGATCCGCAGGAGCACGAAGCAGTCAAGACAAAAAAAAATCACTTTACCGTGTGCGCAATCTGGTAACAAAAGAATTCAATTTAACGAAAAAAGAGGCCACAAGGTAAATCCGCCGCCATCAAGCTGTACTGCGTCCGAAATGATTCCGCTCCCGTTTAATTCAATTAAACTCCGCTTAAAAATGTTATAAATAAAATAAATATCGGAAAAGAGGAGACGGCAGGCGGCGCATACGAACCGGTCGTGTTTGAACTCCTATCCTGCATTATCCGGTCATAGAGAAAAAAAAGGAAGGAGACGTTTGCGACTCACCCACCGTCTTCGCGATTCGTATTTCAGATCTTGCCTATTTTATTATTCTCTTTTATCGCTTTTGTATTAGGTTTTATGCTTTTAAAATGCTCGCTCGGTCGAATACGAGAATGCAGGATAAGATGGTATGATCATAAACATAAAACAATGAAATTAATAGTATTCTGTATGTATAAAAATCTATACTGCGTATCTACAGAGTTGTCTGCTAAGGGTGTATCGAACTATAGCTCCTAAATTAGTTATGCGCAAGAGAAATAGTCCGATCGCTAGCAGGTTTATTTGACCGCTTTGGTCCCGGCGGCTTCGGTTGGATTTCAGTACTATCGCCGGTAAATGTCCGTTATGGAATAGGGCCCGATCTGTCAGATAACATACTTCTAACCAATCCAGAAATGATCCAATGAATTGACAGTACTTGTTATATTCTTATAAAAGTATTTCTAGCTGCGATAAAAGGAAGCAAATTTATTTACGATGACGTTTAGATCACGTCATGTTGTTGGAAGGTACACAATGGATATGGTTGATTATTGAATGAACAATAGGTATAAAATATTACTCAACTCAATACCTATAGCAACAATATTATTTTCTACTATTCGAAGGTATCTTAAGAAATTACTTACCCGTGTACATGACAGTTAGATACATTTCTTGACGCGTACATAATTTAAGTATCTATGTAGGTATATTTGATTTCTTCCTACATATATACAAAAAAAGATCTGTTTTAGATTTGATTCATTTAGTTCGTTTACAAACTCGCATGAAACATTGTTGTACGAACTTAACATAATTTAATAATAAATTTAGAAAAAGCGTAACAGCTTCTTTCTACATTAAGAACTAGTAGCGCCATCTCCCCAACGGAGTTCGAACTTCTAAGACGTTTGATGTTAATGATTCAATAGCACTATACGAGATGTCGCCACTAGTTGACAACAAAAATAGATTACATTTATTACTAATGCAGCATTGTGTTTAAACATTAAAAATATCTCAGCAATAATACAGTAAAGGTCATAACATAGTTTATCCTTTTTTTTAATTATACGAACAGTGTACGTTCTTTTTTGTATTAACTTGCCAA
>ML217968.1:2352-35972 GCA_004785975.1 Popillia japonica
AATTCGTTGATTAATTTAAATTAATTTAATCATCCTCACCGTTAACGCTATCCATGATCCGCTGCCTTTCGCGATCGATCCAGCGTTGCCTCTCGGCGTGCTCCTCAGTGGTGCCACCCCTTTCCCTGTAAAAACCTAGTTTAAAAATTTGAATTATTAAATTTATAGGTTACCAGGCTTCGGCGCAAGCGCGATCTCGCGGGAAAATCGGGCGATCATCTAAATATTTTAAATCTTTCTATAAGACAACGAAAGGATTAATTAAAAATGTTCCAAAATTATAAATAAACTAAATTTACGCATGATAGAATCATCGTTTTCCTGTAGGATGGCACCTTGCGGATGACGGGATTCCCCATCAGGTTCAGGACGCCTAAATTGGGCATAGCGCCCAGCACTTTAACGATAAGCGGGTCATCGATGTGATTATTCGATAAATCCAGCACGGATAGCTCGGTGAGCTTCTCCAGGTGCTCAACATCCTCAAGCGACTCCAAATAATTGTTTGCCAAGTTCAAAGTGCGCAAAGTTTTGATGCAATCTAGAATTAAAACAATGACAGCTGTCAATTTTGACGTTCCCAGCTATCACAGCCTACCTAAATTCTCGATTTTCCTCACTTGATTGTGTGACAGATTTAAGGTGTCTAAAATGGGACAATTCTCCAAATTCTCGATCTTGCGTATCAGATTATAGTGGAGGAATAAACTGCGCAGATTCTTCTGATTATCCAGCCCGCTAATCTGCCGGATGCCGTTATTCTCCAACCACAAACACTTCAATCCGGTGTACTCCTCCAGATTTTCAATGAAGGAGAATCCTTTGAAGTGCAGGTAAAGGACGTCGTTCAAATAGGGTGTGGCGTACAGTTTTTGCTCCTTGCAATGTTTCAAGATGAACTCCTTAGTCATTCTGTGAAAGAACACAGAGAGAATTGACTCAAATTAAATAGTGTCAGGCACTGTATTACCTGGGACCTCGGCATAATTTACTAACTGTGCTCTCTTCCGCGGGTTTCCCGATCGTCCCTGGATTATCCTGAACTTCCACTTTCGTCTCGGCCATCACCGACATCTTCAAACTTATTATTTCTTTAAAATAAATCGACAAATCTGGCCTTCAAAATAAAATTATGGATCAAACAATTCAAATTCGCACCCTAGCAACTACGTCCAATCACATTCGAGTAAAATGTCAAATTTTAACCAATCACGTTCAATGACGTTCGAGTAAAACGTCAAATTTGAACCAATCATGTTCGTTGATCAACAGCCATTTTTTTTAAGTGTTTAGGAGGGAATCGGCCTCAATTGTAGCGATTAATTACTCCTCAATTAATTAAATCGATCTAAACTCAAGATGCCGTGCGAGATGATAACGCTCCAATTAGGCCAATGCGGCAATCAGAGTAAGTCGAAATCGTAGTGATATTTTGAGGTTACCTTCTTCTTATTGTGTTCAAGTTGGATTCGAATTTTGGAAACGTTTATGCGCCGAGCACGGGATAAACCCGGAAGGGATCCTCGAAGATTTCGCTACCGAAGGCGTCGATAGAAAGGATGTCTTCTTCTATCAAGCTGACGATGAACATTACATCCCCAGAGCTGTCCTACTCGATTTGGAACCTCGAGTCATTAATACCATCATGAATTCACCTTATTCTAAGTTATACAATCAAGAGAATGTTTTCTTATCGAAGAATGGTGGTGGTGCTGGTAATAATTGGGCCAGCGGTTATTCGCAAGGGGAGAAATTGAACGAGGAAATCTTCGATATCATCGATAGGGAGGCGGATGGTTCCGATAGCTTAGAAGTAATCTCTTATTAATTATATCATGATTTCATCACTTTTATAAATCTATTTAATAGGGATTCGTATTATGTCACTCGATCGCAGGTGGTACCGGATCTGGAATGGGGTCGAACATCCTAGAAAAGTTATCCGATCGATTCCCCAAGAAATTAGTGCAAACCTACAGTGTTTTTCCAAATCAAGACGAAATCAGCGATGTCGTCGTACAACCATATAACTCCTTATTAACGTTGAAGCGTTTAACGAAATCCGCAGATTCTGTCGTTGTATTAGATAACACAGCTCTAAATCGAATAGCTGCTGATCGATTACGCATACAAAACCCCACGTTTACCCAGATTAACAGTTTAGTTTCGACGATAATGTCCGTTTCTACTACGACTCTACGATATCCATCGTACATGAATAACGACCTCATGGGATTGTTAGCACCGCTGATTCCGACACCACGGTTACATTTCTTGATGACAGGGTATACACCACTATCGACAGATACAGATGAGGTCAGCGTTAGGAAAACGACAGTTTTAGATGTGATGCGACGGTTATTGCAGCCGAAGAATATGATGGTGTCTACGACTCAGGATAGGAATTCGCAGCATTGTTTTATATCGATTTTAAATATAATTCAGGTGAAATTGCGGTTTTTGGGTTACAATTTGTTTAAATCGATTGCATTTTAGGGAGAGGTCGATCCAACACAAGTGCACAAATCGTTACAGCGTATTCGGGAAAGAAAGCTAGCTCAATTTATCCCTTGGGGCCCGGCTAGTATTCAAGTTGCTTTATCGAGGAAATCACCGTATATCCAGACTGCTCATCGAGTTTCGGGACTCATGCTGGCTAATCACACTAATATCAGTTCGGTAAATCGATTAAAACCCTTTACGGCATTGAGTTCTGATTTTATTTCTTTATTTTGTAGCTGTTCGAGAGGGCACTACAGCAGTACGATAAGCTACGAAAGAGGGAAGCTTTCTTGGAGCAGTTCCGCAAGGAAGAGATGTTTAAAGACAATTTAAACGAATTAGACGATAGCAGGGAGGTTGTACAAGATTTGGTCGATGAATACGTCGCAGCTACGAGAGCAGATTACTGCAATTGGGGGCAGACATAGTCTTAAGATCTAAACTGATTTTATTAAAAAAAAAGTTCTTGCATTGTTGCAACATTGTTAAAACAACCTCATTAACCCGATATGCAGAGTCTCATTAATATTGTTAATTTATTTATTTGATTATCAAGTAAATATGTAGATTATTTAGGTTAGAGTGCCATTTTTTTATATTTAATTTTTTTTGTATAATAAAATTTTTATTATGATTCTGTATTTTAAATTTCCCGCTTTATTTCAAATTTTTTGACGTTTTGCTAAGTTGTGAATATATCACAGGTTCGGTGCAAGTAAATCACAGTTACGTACTGTGTAAAATCAATAATTCTCGTATTTATGTGTTTATTTTCTAATTATTGTAAGAAATTATTGTAGTAATGAAGTCTTAAATAAATAAATATGCAAATAATTTCTTTAAATTAGGTTAGATTTGCATAAATAAATTTAAGGCCAATTAACGCGTATCAATACTTGATTATTACTGTACTTGATTATTTCAACAATCTTATAATAATTCTTGTAGTACACTTTCAAATTATTTGTTTATTTAACAAAATAATCAAAAAATTATAGTTAAAATATTTATTTATTTGGCTGAACGCTCTTGAATAATTATTATCGATAATATCCGCTACGAGCGCCACATGTCACAGTGATGCGACAAACATGGCGGCGATCTTGTCAAAATTTTCACCCTGATTCAAAACAACGATTTCGAGATGTGGCGCACTATACTGGCGGCATTAAATTGGGGTGAAACAGTTAGCGTTCGTTAAGCGTTAGGGCCCCACGAAGATGGCGACGGCGTTAGAATCGCCCGGTAGCGATAGCGATTGGGCGGAGTTTTGTGAAAGGCACGCTACGGCGGCAGCACAAGACTTCTCCAAGAGCTGCGTACAATACATTTCGCGGACTTTGCATGAGAATACGAGGGCGACCATAGGTCACAAGGATTTCCTACGCAAGTTCGTCGAATGTTTCAGCGAACAGTTCGAGAAAGACTTTTGTAAACGTCGGTTAACCCATCAGGGTGCTAAGGTGGTTAACGGCACGAATAACGAGGATTTAAATGACGTTTCGGATATTGAGGAGGGTTCGCCGAAGATGCACCATAAACATTTTCTGAGAAGGTAAAATCTTGATTGCGATCAGTTATAATTGTGTTGGATTGTGGTATCGTTCGATTGCAGATTTAGCTTTAAGATGTTGCGTAAAGGTCGAGATTTGTTCCACAAGCAGCATTCGGATGATGTCGATTTGTCGCATAGCAAAACTAAGTTAGCGAAGATCGTTGTGGAGTGCCGCAAGGATGGTACAGTCAATTATTCTACTCCGGAAAGTTTAGATCAACCAGGCGGCCCGCCGAAGTGGGAGAAATGTCGATTAGCTTTAATAAAGGCTGTCGGAGGTTATATGCTAGAATTTTATTCACCTCCGAAGAGTACAAAGGTTGGTTTTATTAATCGTTTTTTTATTTAAAGTTATTTGCAATAAAATTATAGCCGAGAAGTGGGGTTTTTTGCGCTCTGATCACGGAAGCGAGGGAAACAACAGCTTTAGAGATGCCTGATCATGAGAACACGTTTGTTTTGAAGGCTGTTAATAATATGGAGTTTGTCATCGAAGCTCAAGACACCGACGATATGCGGTAATTTTTATTTTTAGAAGTAATAGTGTTTGTTGATATTATAGCTTGTAGATCTTGGTTGGCGACGATTCGTTATTGCATGAAAGCCACTCCGGGTCCGGATGGTGCAATGGGAGATTACTCGAATAAGCAAGATTATCACGGTGATCCTCCCGAAGTTCCACCGCGGCATTTACCTGGGGGTCGAGCAGGCGATCGACTATCCTCGAGTAGTAATTTTGAAATATCACCGCAATCTGATGTTAATGGAGGTAATTTAATCAATTCTATGATCGTTTTCATTAAGGATTAATCATATTTATTCGAAAAAGGTGGGGAAACTGATATTGGACAAACTTTAAAGAAAGAATTCTGGTTCCACGGTACATTAGGCCGATCAGAAGCCGCTCAGCTAGTCTTACACGACGGAGCTGTCGGCCATGGGTTATTCCTAGTCCGACAGAGTGAAACGAGGACTGGGGAGTTTGTATTAACGTTTAATTTCCAAGTAAATCCTCCTTTATTCTTGTAAATGTTATTAATTTGCTTGAGGTTTTAAATATGATTGCAGGGCAGAGCCAAGCATTTACGTATGACAATAAACGAGCAAGGGCAATGTCGCGTGCAACATTTCTGGTTCCAAACCATCTACGAGATGTTGGAGCACTTCCGCCAGCAACCCATACCTCTGGAGAGTGGAGGCAATTCGGACGTCACCTTGACGGATTACGTCGTCAATCCAAACGCCAGGACTCAACTGCAAGGCTCAATAGGTCGTGGTGGTGGTGGTCAGAATGCAAGCTCGACTGGGAGCCAAGACAGGCGACAGGTGCCTCCGATACCTGAAATTCGACATGTGAGATAATAGTTTTAAAAGAAACTGTTTGTTTTTATTTTTGTCTGTGTTTCGCTCTATTCGTTGGTAATTTTTTTTTTAATTTTTTTATTTCCGTTGTGCTATATATTTAAATTGTTTTTGTTTTTATTACTGAAATTGGTTTCGTAATTGTTTTTGTTTTTTTAGTTCCGCTTCTGTTGTATTTAATGTACATATATATATTTAAAATTAGAAGGAGAATTCTTACTACTAAGATATATAAAGATAAATATACTAAGTGTTCATTCAGGCAGTAAATAAGTGTTGCTGAAACCGTTTAAAGGAAACAATAGTACAAGTACAGTGTTTATTTTTATTTTATTTATTATCTTATATATAGAGATGCTACTAATTATAAAGGATCTAAATGAAAAATAGATGGTTGTTTTAGATCGGAAGAAATAAAAGTAATTTATGCGGTGAATTCCTTGCTATATTACTCGAATTGCTGCGGAATCTAATCTAATTGTTCGTAAATCTAGTATAGCAAGGAAAGTAATTTGTGCAGGTTTTATTCTTACGATTGTTCTAAATAATTATAGACTTCAAAATTTAGTTTATTCAGATATTTTCTTGTTATATCTATTTTGTCTCGTAACACAGTTACGTTGAGGTCCAAATTGTTTCGTTTCAAATTTCCTTTCCAACATATTGGTAGGATGTTCTTATTTGGTTACCTGTATTTTGAAGCCACAGTCTATTAATGAATCGTAGATTTTTTTTGTCATAAATAACATCTAAATATTATCGTATAATTATTTAAGGCAGTCTAAATAAACCTGTGACCTCCACGTAGTGATTCCGAACACAAAACTAGTTTGGATCGGTTATTTTTGCAAACAATCTCTCGATATTTTTGTACATTACCACATGATATTAAAATTGTAGTGGAATAATTAGTTCGAATAGTAAATTCAGTTCGTATCATCCTGTATACGATTTTTATACGAATAAAATAAACAAAGATGTCCATTTTTCTAAGTAAATAAACCTCAATTTTTATTGTTATATTAATAATTAAATTTGCTATAATAGCTTTATTTAAGTGAGATTTCTCTCACGTTTATGAATGTATTTCTAAAATAATTAAAGATAAAAGCAAAAAAAAATATGTAACAATAAAAAGTCTTAACGTTCCTGCAGGATTTATATTTAAATAATTTATTTTGTTTTATTTTTTCTACCTGCTATATATTCAAGTGTGTTGTATATATGATATAAATGTCTTTTCTCTTTTTTAATTTAATTTAATTACGATTAATTAGTGGTACCTTTTCTGAGATCGCAGAAAGATTATGTAAATATTAATGATAATATATTTATTACTTAAATTTAATTAAATGGATGATTTATCACAATTTAATAGAACGATAGAGTAAAACTACAGTTTCAGTTTCGAATCTCCTCGGTAAACCCCCTCGAATACAACATATTTATTTTATAATTTCCGTTTAATAAATTAATTAATTAATTAATTGTGAATTGTAAATTTCCTATATTTAATTTAAACAATAATTTAAAGAAAAAAAAGAATCTTGTAAAATTGATATTAGTTTAAATAAATAAAGCGAAAATCTAGTATTTTTAATTCTATTTCGATGTACTTAAATATATATTCTCCTCTCGAAATGCAACCCCGATAAGCTCAATTCAATCTTATTGGTATTAGCAGTATCGAGGTTTCCTTTCGATCCGAACACCCCTATAATTTCTTTCTTATACACATCTATATACAAACTTTTTATCTCTGGATTTATAGCAAGATTTTTCGTGTAATTCCAAGGAAACAGACTCGAATTTTTCCTTTACAGGTACAGACTCACAACGGTAGTGTTCGGACCCAAGAAACCACACTCGAACAGATAAACGAAGCCTCAAATAGGGCCATCGAGAATCAGTATAGTTTTGTGTAGTAGGTATTTGTATTTAAAAACTTAAAAAAAAAAAATTGGAAGCTGTTTGTTAATATTTATTATGATATGTAATACGAAAGTATAGTATCAGAATCAGCTCGAAAAAGTCAGTTTCGAATCAGATCTTTTCCGAGCTCATTCTACAGATTTGAATTAATATAAACAAAAAAAAAATGGTATCGATGTTCCACAGATTTAAACCGGAAAAAAACTTTAAAAAGAGGATCCCTCGATTTAAACAATTTATTTTTATACTTTTATCTCGAAGCATAAAATCAGTATTATTTATTTCTTCGAAAGTCTCAGCTCAATGTTCGTACATACCTATATTACCCCGCAAGCAAGCAGTATTGTATTAAATCATTGTATTTATAAATGTTTATATGTAAGTAATTATTACTATTATTATCAGAGATAATTTTAATTCGAGAAAATCTACAATTGTTTTATTACAATGAAAGCATTGATTGTTGATTAAAATTCGATAAATAAAATCAAAAAAAAATTGCATTTATTATTTCTAAAATAAAACAAATTAATCCTGCTCAAATTTAAAACAAAGGAATTTAAAAATCCCGCTTAAATTCTTTATTGTAAAATTTTAAACATAGATGGCACTATTAGTTGAGGTGATTAAATCACCCGTTCCACAAAAAAGTCACAACTGTGACATTTCCATCACAACATAACCTAACTTCCTTAAAATTGCATTAAATATCAATTCTAACACAGAGTTTCGGACATAATTTTCAGCGATTCGACGAAGTACAGATCGGACATTTCCTCCTTAACAAATCCCTTAGTTATTTTGGCTAATTTTACTCCCAAAACATGTTCGCACATTATTTTATCACCCGATTCTAAAACATCTTTCCGGAATGTCTCGCAGAAGCAGAAATTGATGTCTTCGAACAGTCTCAACTGTTTATCACCTTTACCGATGAGGTACAATGTGCGTTTGCTGTCCCTAGCATAGTATTGGATCACTTTCGTTTTGTCGAGGATATCTAAGGCTTGTTCTAAACTTGTCGAATACACTGAGTGAAGTTCTTGTAAGATTGTATCTGTAACTAATCGAGCACTAATTCTCCTGAATTTGTTTATATCCAAAATATTTGTATACTTACAATATCCGTTTTGTTTATAAATAATTTCGGCTTTCTGCAGGACAGATTCGCCCAGAATTGGCAATAGGTGTTTATTTCTAAAAATAAAAATAATTCATTGTTGTGATATATTTTTGATTTAATTTTACTTTTTCATTATTAATTAATTTTTAATTCAATCTATTAATATGTACACAAATCATTTTTTAAAACTATGTTATCACTAAATTGCTACTTCGAACCTGTGATTCAAACCTGAATTTGAATTAAATATGAATTAAACCTAACTTCAGTGTTGTGTCAGTTAGCGGTCGTTTAACGCCAGTTGGAGATGTTTTAATTTTATTTGAACGCTTCGTTAATTTTGTTCCGTTTTTATTTAATCTAAATGTTTCCCCGAACAATTATGTTTGTCTTTACGTTACAATACTGTGTTGTCCTTTAATAGAATGTAAATTTTAATGTGTATTTAAAGATCGGGAGTGTTTTTCGGCGCCTAAAATGCTAAACCTGTCAAAGAATGGCGTCCCAATTTTAAGTTTTTTTTAAAGGCTTTTAAACGTAATTCCCAAACAAAACTCAGACAGATTCTGATTGCGATTTCATACTAAGACAACCCGCAAGGTAAGTCGTTTTAAATCGAATGGTATTAAAAAAATGTCCAAATTAAAATTTTAATTTATTTCATAATTTTTTAGATGGAATATTCATCTTGTGTTTACTCTAACACACCCGAAGACTCAGGTGCCGACTCAGGGTTAGGCGAATCCTCCCGGAACGAATCTAACCCAAACAGTTTGTATACCCCGACGACTTCCTTCGTTACATCACGTAAGCGTAAGATTATAGACCAGCCATTGTTGAAATCTGCTGACTCGATCGAATCATCACCTTGGATCAAGAATTCCGAGATACTGTCGAGCACACTAAACGATTCCATCACGACAGGTGTGGAGAATTGCAAATTAATCGAGAATTATAATTGCAGCTATTATGCGGACGCATCGAACAATAATTTAAAAGATATAAAAGAGCCATCGACACCTGAGAAATCCACATCAAATAAGCGATATTGCACATCACCTAGAGTTAGTCCGATGTTGAAATTGGGCTCGCCGGAACGTAATGATATATTATACCCGAACCGCTCGAATTTATCTAGATTTTCGGAGAGTAAACGGTGCTCCCCGGCGAAGAAGAACTTATTCCCTTCGAGAATACGGAAGGATCCTGTAGTTTTTTTTTCTAGAGACCGAGGTTGTCGTCATATTACCTTTCAGATATTCCTAGCGTTATGCGACAGCGATCTCTACACCTGTTCTAAGGTATCTCGGGTGTGGAAGGAAGAGATTATGAACAATAAAATATTGAAGAGGCGCTTGCAGGTTTTTACTCAGTGTTGTATTATGAATAAGGAGAATAATTGCGATTATCCCTTAATTAACGCAATGGGAGGTGCTAGTCAGATGAAGCAATCGACACCGATACAGCCGTTGCCGATGATGGATGAGGTAGGATATAAAAAATTATTCTAGCACATATTGCAGTTGTTTTTTTTTTAAATTTTAGATCACAAAGTCTCTTACCGAAAACCAACACCTCGAGAAATGCCTCTTTTGCAGCAGGCCAGTTGCTATAGTCGAATGTAACATCAGTCAGTGTATCAGTCCTACGTGCGGAGCAATTCGCTGCTTAAACTGCAACAGTATTTCCAAAACCGGCCCAGAAGATTTCGTCAATAAATGCGAACAATCCGCTTTAGTCCTCAATAAACCACCATCACGCAATTCACTTCTAGATAGTCCGAAACGTTACCAAACCACGGGAGGACTACCGTCGTTCCTGCTAAACGACACCTTGAATACATCGCAAGCATTTAACTCATCGGGATACCTCACCGATGGTGAACCTGCAACTCCGCAGAATTCCTCGTTTAGATTGAAAGACAGGGAGAAGGCCGACATATCTCGAGTGTTAAAAAACTGTAATTCGAGGATTTTAAATAGATCGGATAAGAATTGGGAGGCTCGTAATTCTATATTACCAGTGATTAGGGTAGCGAGACCGAGGGAGGAGATAATAGAGCCATCGAGTCCTCCCAAAGTGAAACACGTAGCAGGTTCGAAGAAGAGTAAGAAGATGCTGAAGCGGCTTAATTTGTAAGCCGGGAAATATTGATTGCTGTGATTCGTACGTTCTTATTTATTTTTTTTAAAAGAGATAAAGAACTGCGGTTAGGAGATACTACTTCTCGAGATACTTACGAGGATAAAACGATGGTTTTATTCGGATTATTATTACCGTTTTGTAGTTAGTTATGATATGATGTTGATATTTAAGTTTGTTTTAAGGTTTGTAACATTCCTTTTATAGAAAAAAATAAAAGAAAACGCTGTTTTTCGAGTATGAAATGTTATAAATAGTGTTAACACATTTTAATTGGTGAAATTAAAAGGTGTACCATTTTTTTAAAAACGAAAATAAAATATTTATTTAAGTAAAATCGCTTTTTAATGTTTGGGTCGATTCAAATTTCGCGCCAAAATCGAAATTTGAAATCGGGGTCACCTCTGACTTCGGTAACTGGCGGCGTTTAGCGGTTGTTTTTGTTACTAAACTTTATTGTTTATTAATTTAAAAAGTTAAAAGTTGTGTTGGAGTTAGTTGTGTTTGCGTTTTTATATAAATAATCTATATTATTTAAAATGCTTCCATAGTGTTCCAATTACCGAATATATAGCATAGAGAAATTAAGGAGGAAACATCAGTGTCTTAATTCGAACGTGTGTTCACCTCGCTATAATAGTAGATAATTTTTAGGTGAGTATCAGCTTGATTTCTCGATATTTCGCCTCCCTTTTTTAATAATTATTGATGATATGCCTTTTTTAATCTAATATATATTTGGGGTTGTAAAACGAGCGAGGATTACGTCAATTTTTTTATTTTTTGTGAAAAGCTAGAGCGAATTTTACCGGATCACCGAACGAATCATGCAGAATTGCACCAGTTTTTATCAAAAATTCGCAATATTTAGTCGTAGATCGTCTCAATTTCGAGATAATTTAATTTATTTTGCAGGATTTGAATTGTGTAGTTCCGCCAATCGCCACCGCAAGGCGCAGCGGTGACATGTCAACCTTGCGGGAAATTTAAACGGTTTTATTTTAGAATGAATTATAATTTCGATTGCCGGTTATCGAATTCTATTCCGCTCTGATATTATCAAAATAAATTATTTCCTGCCCCCGTTTTGTTATGTAAACAAAAATGCGTTTTGTAATTTTATTCTTAATTAATTTATTACGAAAATAATAAAATTAATTTAATTAAATTTTACTGTATCAATATCAAGGAGAAAAATTTAAATTTAGCGCTTTTTACTCGAGTATTGGGTTGCATTTTCCACCGCAATTGGAAAATTGAATTTAGCCGCGCGGAATCGGGTCCATCCGCGATTGGCCAGCCGCATCAGCGAATCGAGCTCGGCGATTGGCGGACGGGACGACGCCATTTTATACAAGGTTCCGTTTGTAGTGCAAACGACTTTAGTTTTTAAATATTTTGTGTATTACTTTGTTAAAATTCACTAATGAATCCGAAAAATACGATACGGCTAACGCACGAAGTAAGTAATCGTCCGTAATTACAGTTGTCAGGTGCGAATTTTCATACATTCTTTGCAAATTCATCTTGGCCCTCTGATTTCGTATAGTGTACAAAGTGTTGAAGCATAACACCACCGAGCTTCGCTTTCGCTGCGATTTCTGCCGTAATTTCGCGTCCCCCCCGTTCACGCCGCTTCGGTGGTTGTGCGTTGTGAGTGTGTGTGCTTTCCCCGTTATTTATTTATAAATAAACGTGTTGGTAGATTTTTGTGCGGGATCTTTGTGTGATCGTGGATCGGGTAAACGGAAGAGAAAAAAAATAGGGGGGTTGTTGCGGCGATGGACGTGTTACCCCGTTCTCGCGTCGATTCGCGATCGATCCCCGATCATGCACCACCGTTTTCTGCGTCGTGAAGCCGAGGGGGCCCCTGATTTATCTCGATTTTCGCCGTACACGGCCATCTCTGTCTAACACCTTTAGAATCCTATCTCGCGCATTTAGATTTCATTGTGTGAAAGTTATCCGCAAATAGGGCAGGAGGTTTCTAAAAGTAGGTCACATTTCTTAGGGATATACCCAGATTTTTTCTCACTCTACGCTATTTTGGCGTTTCAGTTGGTCATAGTGTTTTTTCTGCTCTATTATTTTGTACCTAATTGTACCCTATTAAATATATCTGTATGCAGGATAATTTAATATTGATTTGAATGGGGAATGTATGAGAATTAACCTTGTTTTACCAGCTGAAATGCTGCTTAAATGTGTTGTATTTATTTTTGTAGCCACATCTCATAACCTCGTTCAGTGTTGCGATTTACAATAAAGAAACAGGTGCAGAATCGAATTAGATCGATACAGACGAGTGCTCGTATTTCTATCGAAATAACAGGAAAGACACAAATATGTACGATTCAGATTCAGAAGGGCATTATTATACGTAAATAATAATAATAATCGAAAAATAACCGCATGCACACGCATAGTTTTCATACGAAACACACAACAGCCTCTTGTTCTACAATCCCGCAGGTAGTTTTGAGTGTTTTCTGTTTTGTGATACGACCAACGCTCCGCTGTCGAACGAATTTTTAAAACGAAAGAAGAAACGAATTGGGAGTTTTTACAAGAGATAGGAGATATACACGATGTCTGCGATGAATCAGAGCAACGGTAAGAAGAACAATAGCAGCGGCAGTTCGGCTGTGAATACCCCAGCGAGCACCCCAGTTACCAGCGTGGCGAGCGTCTCGAATGGACAGTCTGCGACGCAAACTTCACCACCACCCAACAATAACGCACCCAAATATGGTGAGTTAGTTTAAAATTATTTTACGTTTAGTCTTGATATTGATATTACTGTCATCGTAAACGAAAAATTGCAACATTTACTAAAGACGATAGTTATTATACATGTTTGCGAGTTAAATTTCCTATATTTGGGGCTTATTTTTTTTTAATAATAATATTAAAATGTTTAAAAATCTGATAACTTTATCATTACATGCAAGAAAAACATAATATAATAATATGCAGCATTTCTCAAGGCCGTCCAATTTCGATACACACAAATAACACAAATACAATGTTTGCCTCTATTTCTTTCTATTGTGATCTAAAAATAAACTCCGCATAAATATGTAGCTGATAAATTTTTCGAATTGCGCCTGAATAGGGAATTAAATTAATATTTCAAGCGCAGATTCGTCACACATTATTGTTATATGTATAAAAAAAAATCCAACTCAGATTGCTGCAGTGTTATAATCGTTTGTTTGTTTTTAATTCGCGTTTCTTATTACACACACCGTCATAAAAGAAACGCTGCCTGCCTTCGTTTCGTGATAGCGATAAGCTAAGTCTTAATAAATCGAGATAAGACGTCGTCGGTGGTATGTGCGTTGGGTGTTGTGACTCATGCCCTGTTGCATTTCTCTCATAACTCTCGGTAACAGGAACCCTGGTGCCGAATCGAATATTCGTCGGCGGGATCTCGGCCAACACAACCGAAGACGAACTGATGCAACTCTTCAACAATTACGGCAAAGTCAAGGCGGCGAAGATCATACAGGACAGGGCCGGCGTATCGAAGGGGTACGGTTTCATCACTTTCGAGAGCGAGGACGACGCCAAACGC
This sequence comes from Popillia japonica, assembly GCA_004785975.1. Lineage (NCBI taxonomy): Eukaryota > Metazoa > Arthropoda > Insecta > Coleoptera > Scarabaeidae > Popillia > Popillia japonica. The sequence goes on from ML217968.1 coordinate 16,546, forward strand.
CTGCAACGCGAGGCGGAGGACATCGTTCTAAAAGAGAGGAAGTTGAATATCGCGCCAGCCATCAAGAAGCAGGTAAATTTAAATTTTCCCGCTCCCTGTTTGAATCTTAATCACGCCTATTGGATCATAGATGGCGCTGCCGTAGTTTGGCGCCGAATTCGAATCTATCAATTAAAATTTCCCAATTTGAAATCTTTTTGAACTTGAGAATAAATTCGTTACACGTGTGGTTTAGTTTGGACGCCATTAAATAATGTCTTTAATGTAAGAATATAGCAATGCATGTGATAAGTTTTTATGAGGATGGAAGAATGACTGTTGATCGGTTAGATCCTTGCGACTGTGATAAGGATGTAATTTCAGTGACTGTTTGTATAAATATTCGTTTATTAAAATTGTTATATGTGTGTATAGCCGTTTAGTAGAACCTTCGATGGATCTAGTCCTCCGGCGGTAGCTGCTGGAAATCCAGCCCAGTTCTACTTCCAACCTGGCACAATACCTTACTTTCAAAGCGGTGTAGCTTACTATCCGCCTCCCACTGCAGCCTCCGGCGATCCGAACACCCAGCAACCGCCGATGTATCAAGGTTGGTCCATCTTTTAATTCGATTTAATTCGATCGCGTTTCTAATTTTGGATTTTCGTTAAAATAGCGGCCCCTTCCGTTTATCCGACGCAATCTGGACCCCATCAGACTGCGACTTATCCACCGGTGATATTCCCAGCGCAACCGATGTATATGCCGCAACAGTATCCCATGCCAATGCCGGTGAGTATATTATTTAAAAAAATATATATGCAATACAATATATACAGAGTTGCCACTTTGAATCTCTTTGTTTTTAAATTTAAAAAAGCCTCTCGTTTAGTGTTATGTGTACGTAAGGCACCTCTTTGTTTGTCCTTTTTGTGTATCGATATCGAAAGTAAAATTAATAAAGTTAGATCGTAAGCTATTACTGCCTTATAAATATCTATAATAGAAATCAATATATTTAGTCGTAAGTATTATATATTGTTATTATGTAAAATGAAACACGTTTAATATCGTAAGGGTATAGTTGTTGAAGAATGGGCTCGCAGTAAGCTGTTGTTTTGTAATAATAATACTGCGTGATCATAGAAGAGATGTTTCTGTTACGTTCTTTACTTTTCCTTTTTGTTTAAATGCGTTTCGATGTTGTTCCTTGTATGTTATCGATGGTTTACAAGATTTTGTCGTATGAATTATTATATATGAATATCATATAAGGGGGCTTATTAACCACATTTTAGCAAGCTGTAATTCTCATTGGTGTCGATTGATGATTTCTACTAAATTTTTCTTGTACGAACACCATAAAAACTTTTAGTATTTTATATAATTTTTTCCATGTGAAGAGAATTCGCACAAAAATTAAAATACGTGTATCAAAGTTATTTTTTAACTTTTCATACGCAATTATCCATTTGGGGTTGTAATTTTTTTCTTATCAATTTATTTAATTAAATCTACAAGGAGATACAAAATGAATATTCTTCTTTCCGGTTAAAAAAACAGATTTCATACACGTTGCAACTAATTCCTAATATATTTCTCCCAACGATAACAATTTGTATTCAAGCACTTGTAAAACATCGATACCATTCTCTAATTCTTGGTTTCACCTCAACGTTTTGTAAAAATTTGTTAACGTTATTACTTGTAATTTATATTTAAAGTTACTCGATCTAAATCACAAACATTTCTGAATAAATTAGATAGTAAACATAGGAAGTACCGCTAAAAGGATTCAAAGCCAAGCACTTAATTTGTGTTCGAATTCATGTTCTTCTTTTTCTTAATTTAAGTATTACTATGTTATTTAAACAACACAACTAAAGGAGACACTTTCCGTATCCTTTCTTCTCTGATATCGAACATTTTTATAATACCTTTCGATAAATGTCCTAATCGTAGTTCTGCTGATGATATATAGATAAAAACACAAAAAGGTGTACTTGTATTTAGACTTTTTCTAAATATATTTCATAGCTGTTTGTAGGAGATAATCTAATTAAGTATGATAATCACACAGAAGAAATTCAATTCGAGATTTTTAAAAATATTAACAAGAGGGATTATTATAACGTCACGAGAAAAAAAAACCTGTCAATATATTATATCGACAAGACAAGAAAAGTGAGTTATGTATCGAGAAAATAATGATTATTACTCTACATATATATTTCTTATAGAACATATTTAAAACGATATTGTTGAGAATATTACTTAAGAATGTAGTTTGTAACATTTAAACTAAATTTTCCTTTTGCAAACATTCGAAAAAGAAAATTGGTTGTGTCTAATATATGTGAAAGACAATTAGTTTTGGAAATTTTTCAAATTAAATGTTTTCGAACAAGTTTTTTGGTATGAATAGTGTTCAAACAATTCTATAATTGTTGTATGAATTTTGTATTAATTTTACTTATCGATCTCTATAGTTTAATCGAAAAAGTGTACGGAATCATTTGAGAATCATCAATTAAAATTAGTACAAAATTTGTTCGTAATCGACAAATTCTTTTGCTGGCCAAAAGTGACTCTCGAAAGTGAAAAATACCTGTTATGTAGAATTTAGTCGAAACGTTTTAGAGGAAATATTTTTTTAATAACGAAAAATACATTTGTTGCAGTTTTTTAAAACAAAAACAAATATATATATAATTAAAATATTCTTATATTTTCACCCGAATGATATAATACAAGCAACACGACGAGGAGATATTTTGCAACAATTGCCATCGAAGAAAAGAGGTGAAAATATAATATAAAATGCTACTATGCCGTTATGCTATTATACATATATACGAAAGAAATTTATAACCACACAAGTGAATCGAAATAATAATAAATATGAATTTAATACCAACATGTTGTCGCCGTCGTTTTGTAAAATGATGTTTGTTTAGTCCAGCAATTACATATCGGAGGGGCTATATCCAGTTTCCCAGCCTGCGTACGTTTTGCTGGACGGCCTGCAGTACTGAGGGCCCCCTATGTCTCGCTCTGCCCCTTTCTTAAGGTCTGTGCGTGCTACGCACACTTAGAACAGATTTATTTTTGCATGATTATACTGTGTTTTGACTTAAATACACACGAACATATTTATTATTCGGAACATTTAAGCGAAACTATTTCACCCCTTTATTTTTATTTATTCAATTTCTTTCGTATGTTTTTATTTAGATTTTTTTTAATATATATATTTTTATATATCAAAAAGCTTTTTTTAAATTTTATTATTATGCATGTATTCGAATTAATCTAATTTAAAACATTTTAAAATATATTCTAACGCTTACTTTCCAGTATGAATACAACTATTACCCGAACGGAGCACCCCAATACATGGTGGGCGGCCAGGGCGGTCCCCAATCTCAGGTCCCACCATTGCAACGTCCCGGCAGTCCACCACGACAACCATGCTATGGCCAACAGCTACAATACAACCCAGAGACCATGTACTACAATGTACCCATGTACGGCACCATGGAGGGCCCCGCACTCTATCAGGACTCCTTGGACATGGCCAACGGCGCCATTACTGAGGTTAGTTAACCGGTAGAGTTGGATTAGTATTATTTTTTATTATTTTATTATTTAAATCGTTTGGCGGTGATGATGTCGGTACGCTTCTGATTTATTTTTTATTTTTTGGAGAACATAATGCATGCGATTTTGAAACTAAATTAGATTTTAATTCGGATCTGACTGTTACTAAGTTGTTTATACGTGTGCAGGACTCCTACCCACCAATGGACAACGGTGTCCAACAAGAACATATAGAACAACAATCGTCAACGGGTGGAGTTAATCAGATCGGTGATTTAAATAACGACGAAACACACCAACCCATTCCCACACAGCCAACGGATACCACAAGGCAATCAAACACACCTGTCGTTTCTCTATTGTCGCTGGACCAACACCAGGAGAAGGATTTCAATTCGATGCAAGGCGGACGACGGAGGAAAATCAACAATAACACCCCGCCCGGGATTAATAACAATAACAACAACGCTCACAATTTCAACGGTTACACGGCGACGGCCCCGCCGTACCCCGCCCCACCGTTCTATAGTAATATGTTGCCTCCTCCGAATGGGAATAACCTGTACGGATATCCGAATAATTTTAATGCGTTCTATTCGAATCCTCCCAATTCGGGTTATGGGAAGTATCACGGCGGTTTAAATAATAAAGGTGCTCATAATTTGAACGGTCAAGTGGAGCATCGTAATACGTGGACTAGGAAGCGGAAGATCGAGAAACGTAATATCGAGACTGGGAGCTTGTCGAGCCTCCGTACCGATTCGAATTCTTCGGCGAGCATCGTCGACGATACGAATAACAGGAACGACGACAAGAATTTGGCGACGACAGGTGTCGATACACCGCCGCCGGCGCCGTACTCGCCCATGACGAATTACCTTCCGAATAACACAAGTAAGATGAACAATTCCAACATGACGAGGTATTTCCCGAGTAGGACCTTACGCGGCGGTCACAATAATCATAGGAATAGTTTCGTACCTTCTTCGATGAGCACATCACCGAGGAACATCAACAAGAATAACAACAGAAGCGTACCAACAATAAACAGTAACGAACAGAGAAATTCCGAGCCTGTCAGTGTCTTAGTCGGTCAGAATAGTAGTAATAAACCTTCTGTGTCCCAATTTTCTCCGCAGGTGCATGCCGGCGCGAATCAGTCGCAGCATTTCGCCCCGCCGATGCGACGCGGCAGGAGATCTATGCGTCGCAGTGGCCAGGCGATCAACGAGATCGGTGCCGGGGATGCTCCGTTACCCAATTCAGACGTTTCGGACGCTTGCAAGAAACTCGATAGTCTAAAATTGTGATTGGACGACAAACGATAAAAAAAGTAAATAATACCCGTAAATAAAAAACTGTTATTTATATTAAAATAACAAATTTGAATAGAAGAAAAGACACACCGTCCCTGTTACGTAGCCAAAACTATTGCAAAAAATAAAATGGATTAAAAAAAAAGATATATACAATAATGGAAACGATATGTTGTTGTTGTTGAAATATATATGAAAATTAAATTATATTAAAAAAAATTAAAAATGGGGGTCCCACCAGGTTTTCTTTTTATTGCATTAGCATTCGAAAGGTATTGCGAGTCGAAATCGTCTATTTATTGCCCTCCCTCTCCGAAATATGTTTTTGTAAAGTTGCTAACAAGTTAAACGGTGTTGTTATTAAAAGTAAAAAAGCGAGAAGACTGTGAATTATAAATTAAAAATGATGTATATGTAATAATAATTTATTTAAATGTTAAAAAGGAAAAAGATGCAAGTAAACCATACATAGACACTACTTAAGAAAGGGGTTAATATATATATATTTATTCTAACTAAATATTAAAGTATTATTTTTTAGCAAACCAAAACGAAAATCCTGTTATTTGTGTTAAGCGCTTTGTTCAATTTTTTATTTTCGACGTATGGAGGCTATTTGTTCTTTGGTTATCTCTAAAATACTGCTCGCTTTCACAATTTTATAATGCGTAACTACAGAATATACAGAATTATCTTGCCGAACCAGAGTTCCCTCAACATTTAAAGATAAAACCTAATCGCAGAGAACGACAGAGGTAATCTTGAACGAATAGCAAAATATATATATAATAAGCTGAGTATCTACATAAATGACAATACAATAATGTTGTTATAAAGAAGATATGACATGATGCTAGTTATATAATAAATGTTATAATACATGTATAAATATATATACAGAGTTGCCATTTACTTCAAATCTCTTTGTTTTTAAATGAAAAAAGCTCTCGTTTAATACTACGTGCGCGTGAGCCATCTCTTTGTTTGTCTTTTTTGTGTATAGATAACAATAAAGTTAAAAAACTTAGATCATAAGCTATTATTACCTTATTATTTATAATACTGTATATATATGTAGTAGTAAAAAAAGAGATAAAAAGTATATATATATATAATAGAAATATATTTAGTCGTAAGTATTGTATATTATTATTATGTAAAATGAAACACGTTTAATATCGTAAGGGTATAGTTGTTTAAGAATGGGCTCGCAGTAAGCTGTTGTTTCGTAATAATAATACTGCGTGATCATAGAAGAGATGTTTCTGTTACGTTCTTTACTTTTCCTTTTCGTTTAAATGCGTTTCAATGTTGTTCCTTGTATGTTATCGATGGTTTACAAGATTTTGTTGTACGAGTTATTATATATGAATAGCATATAAGGGGGTTTATTAACCACATTTTAGCAAGCTGTAATTCTCATTGGTGTCGATTGATGATTTCTACTAAATTTTTCTTGTACGAACACCATAAAAACTTTTAGTATTTTATATAATTTTTTCCATGTGAAGAGAATTCACAAAAAATTTAAAATATGTGTATCAAAATCATTTTTTAACCTTTTCATACGCAATTATCCATTTGGGGTTGTAATTTTTTTCTTATCGATTTATTTAATTAAATCTACAAGGAGATACCAAATGAATATTGTTCTTTCCAGTTCGAAAAACAGATTTCATTCACGTTGCAACTAATTCCTAATATATTTCTCCCAACAATAATAATTTGTATTCAAGCACTTGTAAAACATCGATACCATCCTCTAGTTCTTGTTTTCACCTCAACGTTTTGTAAAAATTTGTTAACGTTATTACTTGTAATTTATATTTAAAGTTACTCGATCTAAATCAAAAACATTTCTGAATAAATTAGATAGTAAACATAGGAAGTACCGCTAAAAGGATTCAACAAAGCCAAGCACTTAATTTGTGTTCGAATTCATGTTCCTCTTTTTCTTAATTTAAGTATTACCAAGTTTTTTAAACATCACAACTAAAAGAGACACTTTCCGTATCCTTTCTTCTCTGATATCGAACATTTTTATAATGCCTTTCGATAAATGGCCTAATCGTAGTTCTGCTGATGATATACCGATAAAAACACAAAAAGGTGTACTTGTATTTAGACTTTTTCTAAATATATATCACAGCTGTTTGTAGGAGATAATCTAATTAAGTATGATAATCACACAGCAGAAATTCAATTCGAGATTTTTAAAAATATTAACAAGAGGGATTATCATAACGTCAAGAGAATAAAAAACCTGTCAATATATTATATCGACAAGACAAGAAAAGTGAGTTATGTATCGAGAAAATAATGATTATTACTCTACATATATATTTCTTATAGAACATATTTAAAACTATATTGTTGAGAATATTACTTAAGAATGTAGTTTGTAACATTTAAACTAAATTTTCCTTTTGCAAACATTCGAAAAAGAAAATTGGTTGTGTCTAATATATGTGAAAGTCAATTAGTTTTGGAAATTTTTCAAATTAAATGTTTTCGAACAAGTTTTTTGGTATGAATAGTGTTCAAAAAATTCTATAATTGCTGTATGAATTTTGTATTAATTTTACTTATCGATCTCTATAGTTTAATCGAAAAAGTGTACGGAATTATTTGAGTATTATCAATTAAAATTAGTACAAAATTCGTTCGTAATTGACAAATTCTTTTGCTGGCCAAAAGTGACTCTCGAAAGTGAAAAATACCTGTTATGTAGAATTTAGTCGAAACGTTTTAGAGGAAATATTTTTTTAATAACGAAAAATACATTTGTTGTTGCAGTTTTTTAAAACAAAAACAAACATATATATAATTAAAATATTGATATATTTTTCACCTCTTTGTCTTGGAAATTAAAACGAATGATATAATACAAGCAACATGATGAGGAGATATTTTGCAATAGTGTCATAGAAGAAAAGAGGTGGAAAAATATAATAAAATTATTAAAAAAAAAGTGAGAATTCGCTCAGTGCTGCCATGTTATTAAATGTAAAATATTCTATATTATTATAAATAGAAAAAAAAAAGAGAAGATGAAAAATTTAATGATATACATAATATGTATTTATTGTTAATTTTTGTGTAACGATAAAACAGTGTTGTGTAATTGTAAAGAAAAACATTCAATCCTATTCGATTTATTAGATGACACGAAAACAGCATTAAAAATATTAAACACAGACAGAATTTGTGTGCCCTTTTTGTAAGGTGTTACAGAAAGTAGCTAGCTTGAGATTAGGGAGATTTCTAGGCTGTGATAACTTTGGGTCGAAAACGAACATCAGTTTAAATTTGCAAAAAGGCGCATACAAATCGACAGAGCCTAAAAGTCGTAGTTTCTCTTTTTTCCTTCAGTCTAATCTTGCTTTTATGTCGTTGCTGAAATTATATCTCCTATATTACAAACACGAATGACAAAATAATGCCGGAGTTCCAAAGATTATTTAGTTATTAGTTTTGATTAATTTTAGTAGTAGGATCTTGGCTGAAAGTTTTAAGATGCTATTACTAAATTTCATCGATTCATTAAATATACACATTACAATTAATTATGTAGTTTTAGAATTAAGAATTGTATGTAATGTAAGTATGTAGTTAGGGTATATTGTATTTATTTATAAATATATATATATAAAACAGATGATATAAATATTATTACAGTACATAATAAGAATTTAAAGAAAACTAGGTCGTAAGGTTTTAGGTCTTTTTAAGGGAAGACGTCGGATGAACATAATAATATTGGTAACAATAAAAATTTTAATGCGAGACATGCTAAAAATCCAACAGGTAACAATTATTTCAGAGCAATATTTGAAATTTTGTCAATTTTTTTTGTGTACATACAAGTAGGACAAAAATCAATACGATTTTATCATAATAAATCATAAAAATTAAGTAATAAATGCGACAAAATAAAGTAGCTATCGTATGTATTTAAAAAATAATAAAAAAGTGAGATCGAAACAAATATTGTAATAAAACAATGCTCTATTACGGTTGTGCAGAAACATAATATTCGTATATCGAATATAATCTACGTATTCATTTAAATATCATTATATTCATGTACGAATATTGAATATAATATTTTAGATTTTTAGGCTATATTAATAATAATAATATAATAATGTTACGATAGGGTACATATTTAAAAAAAGAATGTAGTTTCCTGAAAATATATCTTGACGGAATGGTCTTTTTGTGTGGGATAATAATGATGTCGAAAACAAGCAGATAAAAGAGCATTCCGATTTAATAAAAAATACAGAAATAATAAACATACAATATTATATCTTTAGTAATAATATTTATTATTAAGAGACAATGTAAAAGTGAGGTACGGCAAGCCAAAACTCTTGTGATAGTCCCCCCCTTTGTTAACTTTCCCTATTTTGAAGTAAACTTAAACGTAAATGGAATATTGTGTTCTCTTAAATCGAAAGAGTAAAGAATGCAGTAATGTTGAATATTCCCTACACACCTTCGCTCTCAAAAGGAAAAAAAATATGAATATCGGTTTATATATAAGATTATTGTATACTGCGTTTTTTTTTTGACTCTGCATCTTTGAAATGGAACAAATGTACGTGTCTCGATATGGATTTCTTCTTCGCATGTAATATTAATGATGATCGATGTTGGTTTCAAAGCTGTGAAGTCTGTTTTTCTTTCTTAGGTATTATCGAAATAGATAATATATTAACTATAATACATTTAAAAAAAAAACGACAAAAAGAAGAACATGTAAAAATATGCAATATCCTAGGAAGTAATGTAATATATATAATAAAGTAAAAAAAAATAAACAGTGAGACCTATTTATTAAAATATGTTATATATTAAAAATAAGGCTATGTACAAATTATCTCAGATATACAATAAAAGTAATTTAAAATATTGAATTGTCTTATTTTCCAATTATACGGTCGCATTGGGGGACGCAATTTCGTATCTCCAGTTGACGTCTTTAGAATAAATGAAACAAAATCGATTTTTTAATCATATATTTAAATATATTTGGTAATAATTTTTTACAAAATATTTTTTTTAATTAAATACAAAAAGGAAGATAAACCTAACCGTTAACATTACTACAAAATAATCTTACAATCTTCTCATATAATAATAATATATATAATATTTATTAATCATTACCAACTACAAATTATAATAATAATATGTAATAAAGAGTTTGTGTTTTAAAAAAAAGGCACATATAGGAATGTCAGTTTTTACTTAAATTCTACTACGAGTAACAGTCAAAGAATTAAACAGCTCGTTATATATATTTCGAATGCAGAGATTATAATTTTCAATTTATTATTACAACTACTTATAACAATAAAAAAAAACATTAAAGGGAGTTGTCGAGAAGTTTATATCACATAAGTTTTAGTTTCAGCAAAGATTAATCGAATTAAAAATAATACAATTCTATTGAAATTACTGAAAAGCAACAAATTATTTTAAAGTAACTTCAATATCAATTTCGATGATTAATACAACATTTTACTTAAGAAAAAAAAACGCGAAGCAATTTAAAGCCTCTAACATTATTATAAGAAAAATTTAAGAAAAGTAAAGAGGTCCTACTACCTATTTATGCAAGAAAAATAATTAAAAAAAAATTAAATCAACAGCCTTTGCGAAAACACAGTTTAATCACAAAACGACAAAATCGTACCTTGAAGAATATTAAGAATCAAACTTCGTTAAAACAAAAATATTGTGAGAAATCGCAGGAAAAAATGGTGCAATATTTTACGTTTAAAAAAATTATTAAAGGTGCCTAACGCATTACATTATCATTACGTTTAGGGACTTCGTTTAACTTTATTTTAGGGCTAAAGTTGCGAAATCCACTTAAATCGATGCAGGAATTACTATACGAACTATATCGTAGCAACATTAGGCACCACTTTAAAAAAAATAAAAATAAAAATTCTGTATCTTCCATTTTATTCCGAAACAAACAATTTAAAATGTCGTTGTGCTAACACTCCTATTAACTTTCTTACCGATCAATTTCGAGGTCAGCCTAGTAACGGATTTCAACTGTTTCGATTCGGGGGCAATCGATTTAATGCATTTAGCCGCCTCCAATAGCTGTTTCGATAAGATCTCATTCTTCAATCTCTCAGCGTTCAACTCCCTATGCAACTGTGCCTTCGATTTGTTCCCTACAGGTGATAAAGATCGATGCTGTAATACTTGAATAGCAGTCGGTCTATCCGAGGGATCAGGATCTATCATTAATTTAATTAAATCGATCGTATCCCTTGGTAAACTCTGCGGAAGTGTTGGTAACTCCTTATTCCTTATTCTGTGCCATTTATCTCCATTTTTAGGTAAAGGTCCACAGCCCGCTGCCTCTAATGCCGTTAAACCAAGAGCGAATATGTCAGCTTTCGGGAGGTGATGATAATCTTCGTGGAGGATTTCCGAAGGTAAATATCTACAATCTCCTTCTTCAACCTGTGGATTACTTATACTCGTAACGTGTCCTAAATCTCCTATTTTATACGTCAGTTCCTCTTCCCCATGCGACATCTCCTCTAAATCTTCAAAACCGTCATCAGCAGAATCATAATTCGTAAATTGTATTCGTTTCTCCCGCGATATAAAAATATTCCCTGGTTTTATATCAAGATGTACTAAACCTTCGGAGTGAATATACCGTAACCCTTCAGCGACGTGCAGCAATAATTTCCTTAATTCTGCTGCACTCAAAGCTTCTTGACTGATACGTTCTGCCAGAGAACCGCCGTTGCAATACTCGTTTTGTATTATCATATGATTATCCTCGGCCCATGCGGAATAATAACGAACAACATGTTGATGTTTACCTATAAATTAGATTTAAATAAAGAATTTGCAACTTCGATAATGAGGGTGATGTACAAACCTAGAACGGCGTGGGCATAAACCTCGTTTAAAGCTGTCTTTTCTAAAATACTCCCTGCTACAGGTCTTGTCGATTTCTTTATGGCATAGATACAACCATCGAGTCGATTTATACATTTATAAACGCATCCAAATTGTCCAGATCCGATTAATTCCAATTCATAGAATTCTTGATGGTACCTCGATATATTACTCTCCTATTAAACAAAATTATTAAAAAATATTAAATTGTGGTTAAAAAATGCTTACATGTAAAGCAACACGTTTCGTTGGTTGTTCAATTTCACCATCGGAGATGTCGGAATCGTTTAGTTCTAATTTCGATACGTTAACTTCCGGTGATCCAACTAGTGATCTTATCGATCTTGTACGCTTCTTTGTTAATAACATACCTGCAATTAACAATACATTTTAAATCTTTGCACTGAAATTACAATTAAACTAAACCTACCGTTTGGGGTAAAAGGATTTACATTAGCTGCAGGTCGATCATTCTTATTCGCATAAGCACAAGCAACAGCTCTAGGCTTATCAGAAGCGAATAGCCTTGTTCTAGGCGCAGGTGTCGCACAAACTGCCGATTTCTCCAAGATCGTCTTCGGCGTTAATGGACTATCGAACAGCCTCAGAGCCCTAACCCTCTTATAAGGTGGACTATAACAGATACTCGGTTTAGGTTCCGGCGTAGCCATATGCGTGTCACAATCACTGAAATCCAATTTTCTAGGGACGTGAGTCGTCGTACTCGGACTCAAACACGAGATATTATCACTGGAAAGTTCGAAAGACATGTCACAGCCCGAAGAGACGTCCAATTCCTCACTTTCGGCGTCTCTGAGGTCCGAATTTCTGCTCGTGGTGTAACTCATCTCACACCGGTGTCGGTACGTGAAATTTCCGGACGAAAATTACCTGAAAATCGACGAGAAAACACTTAAAAACGCACTAATTTCCAACACAATACGATGTTTTGGCTTGTAAACTTGTGTAAAACGGTTAATATGGCGGATGACGCATCTGCCCGTATGAAATCCACCAATTAAATCGCCGGGAAATATTTGAATTTTAATCCGGACAGTTGCCATTGGTAGATGTCACCTCTTTGTGTTCATGTGTTCGGGAGCGCATTCTGATTGGATTAGATGCGTGTATTGAGTAATTTTGACATTTTCCAGATAAAATTGACAGCGTAATACGTCAGCAATATTGTTAAAATAGGTAAAAGGAACATATTTTCATTTAATTGGCAGGAAAAATTATCGATCTCTTAGTTGAATATCAATTTAAAGTGATAGAATGACGGAAAGCGTGGCTATTGATGTGTCAGGTCAGATGGTGACCCCAGTGGAGTTTCAAACGAAAAAAACGCAATTTAAGTACTAATTTAGATTAATTCTACTGAATAAGTTATAAATGATTGGGATTTTTTAGTTTCTTACAATTCTCAGCACAAATCCCCGACCCCAAGGATTGGTTCCAACAGCAACGGCAGAATGTTCGCCCGTGGCTCGTTTTCATGCAAACATCCAATTTCAAACCCCCGCCCTCGATTCCTCGACTCAGCAGGAGAATAATGAGGAATATTGAATATTTCCAAAGCAATTATCTCTTTGTTTTTCTCGGATTAGTTGCGTACTGTTTGATAACCTCTCCGTTGGTTTTGTTAGCGATCAGTGTTAGTTTTTATGCTGGATACAAGCTGTCGCAAAGACACAAAGAGAAGAAATTTATCTTGCTGGGGAAGGAGCTAACGTTGGCTCAGCAATATGGAATTGTTGCGCTATGTTCGATGCCTGTTTATTATATGGTGGGTGCTCACGCAGCGATGTTTTGGGTATTAGGAGCATCGTTATTTATTATAACATTGCACGCTGCTTTTTATAATATTGATGCGCTAGTTAGCGAAGCGGAGAATTATATTATAACGCAAGATGTATGATCGCTTTAAATATTTTTAATAGTAATGTAAATATTTTGTATAGTTATATTAAAAATAATTAATTTAAAATAATTTTATTTATTTTAAAGGAAAAGTATAATAAAACATATTTTTATAACAGATTATCGTACTTAATTGCGAGCATTCTCATGATTCTCCTTATACCATTCGACAGTGTCTTTTATTGCTTTACTAAACGGAGTGAATTCAAAATCGGGTAGATATCTTCTCAATTTCTGATTACTAGCAGTCTTTTTATATTGACCATCCGCTTTCGTAGTATCATACACGATTTTGCCTTTAAAATCGAAAGCTTGCACTAATTCCATCGCTAAATCTTTAATTGACACCTCAGCCTCCTCATCGACTAAAATAATATGCATTAAAAGTGATGGTCACAAAACAAAATAAATATAAACCTGATAATATTATTGGATCAACCTCGTTATACTCCCGTAACACCCATATAAACAATTTTGCTAAATCTAGCGAATATATAAATTGCCTTAACGGTTTCCCACTACCTAACACAGTAAACGTATCACCACCTGCCTGGATTATATCGAATAATTTCCGTATCAATCCCGGAATTACATGGCTAGATTCTAGATTAAAATTATCGTGCGGTCCGAAGACGTTGCAGGGTATCACTGATGTGAATAAATTGCCATGCTGTTGGTGGTAAGCACGGTTCTCGACATCGATCATACGTTTAGCGTAGCTGTATCCAAAATTTGAGGAATGTGGTGGGCCGTTATGCACCTATTACATCAAATTTAACATCGAATCGCTCGAATTCAATATAAAAATTTACCATAGTTTCGTCAATGGGATAAGTAGTTTTATCGGGGAATATACAAGTTGACAAGCAAGATACCACCTTTTTAACACCCAGTTCGTGGCTAATTTGCAAGATATTATCGTTCATATGCATGTTTTTCCTCTAAAATGAAAGTGGAATTAATCGAAATTTGCATCGATGTGATAAAAATGAAGGGGGAGGCTTACAAAGAAATCCAAATTGTGCGACATATTATGGAACAATCCACCGACCATTGCGGCTAGATGTATAACATGAGTCGGTTTGTGTTTCTCGAATATAGCTTTCGTTGAATCGAAATCGCTATAACAATCTAACTAATTTCTAATCATTTATTACTATGTTTGATATTACCATAAATCACCATCTCTACTGCTTAAAAATATCCATTTTTCATCTCGTAATTCCTTCTCAGATTCTATTACGGTTTGAATTGCTTTACCGATCAAACCTGATCCACCAGTAACTAATATAACCTTCTTTTCCATGTTTGACATCTTAAGCGACGATTTCGGATAAAAATTTGTAAATTTTAAACCATAACTTTTATTAATAGAAGAAATAATTTTTGCTTACGTGTTTTTCTTGATTAAAAACTTTTTAAATAAATCCGTTTAGAAATGTCAAAATGTTTTGATAGGGGTGACATCTATTGCGGAAATTTTAGAATTAAATTGACAGGTTGATAAAGTAGAATTCTTTGAAGTGATCTACATCGTTTGCGTGGTAGCGGCGCCTATTGGGGAAGTTTTACAATTAAATTCGCCGCTAAAGTATAGTTCTTTCGAAAGATGTATACAGAGTGATCAGTAAACTTTAAATAAACACATTTATTTGGAAAAATTTATTTAAACGCAATTTTTCGAAATATAATTTCAGTTTTCGTTTCAATATCAACTTGTTAATAGTACTAATTCTTATGAGAAACTAATTCTAGATGTATAAAAATAATATCTAAATACAATATCATTGATTTTCAATTAATTTCGATTATAAGTGGTAAAACACAATCTAAATTATGTACAAATTAATGATACATTGCTTAAGAATTTATATAACGCAATATCGTGAGATACCTTCTTAAGCGATGCATCCCTGGTAATATTTAAGAAACAAGACGAACTAATTATGTACTAACAACGTAATCTATCATTTTCAGTCTACATGTAGTTGCTTTTTAAAGTAATAATAGTAATAATCAATAATTACATAGTTAAGGCACTTGTGTTTAACTAATTTACAGTTTAGATTAGTAACAATATATGAAATTCACATAATAACAAAGTACATACACTAAATCGATGCATTTATTGTCGTTGTACCATTTTATGGGTGTCGAGCTGTTTCGATACACCCCGATACATGTCGATATTGCTGACGTAATGATATGTTATCAGATATAAGTAGTATTTTTTGTTTCGTAATGCAATCACAGATTGTAGATTGATATTGAGATTGATTAATTAAGATAATACTTCGGGGAGGGAGAACATACTATATAATACAATTCCGCATTTAAGCTTACCATCTATTAGAATAATAAAAAGAAAAAAAAATTATTGCACTTCTTTCGTAAACCTCAAAAATAACCTCGACATCTCAATCCCTGCGAGACCTATCATCAGACACATTCAAATATTCCCTACTTGTATACGGTGGAGGTGGATCCGATTGATTGTCCACAACTTCCGAATAAGATGGAGGCTGATCTTGAATATAAATACGACAGATGGCTCTTTCGGGTGAACCAGGCGATAGCAACGGGTCAGATACCTCACTGATCGGTTCTAAAACCTCGTTGCAATTATCCACATACCGGACGTTACTCAATATTAGCCTATTTCGATATGATCGACTTAATAAATTGCTCTGGAATGAGGGTATATCGTTGTTATTCTGCCGCAATGTTAATTCTTCTAATTGGAATATGTTGCGAGGGTGAGCGCACGCAGTCTTGTTTGCGAAGATGAAGACTCTCGATATGATCAACAGCATTAATATAACCGAAACGAATGTGGCTAGAATGCAGAACGTTATAAAGAAATAACGGCTATCAGTCGATTTGGTTTCTGTGATGTTATGCGGGGATTCTAAATCGTCATAAGCTGAAATAAATATAATTTAATTTTTGTAAACTAATCAGTGTAGTACTTACAATCCGATAACTGCTGACAACAATCTGGGCGGTACGTTACGTTGCAATTTATATCGTGGTGCCGATCGCAACACCAAAACGATGGGATACATCTCCCATCATCGCATTGTAATTTTTCTACAATAAGAATTAACACCCCTATTATCATACGTATTAATAATGCAAGAAAATATTACCCCGACATGGATCTCCGTCACATTTCTCAAACGCCTCGTCAGAACCATCGGGGCAATCCTTATGCCCATCGCAGACATAAACTTGATTGATACACACACCGTTTAGTATGCATTGAAACATTTTCGGCCCACATTCCTCACGGCTCAGCGAATTAAAGCTGTTTTTAAACGGAATATGCGTCTGAGTATTATTCCCAACGTTAATATAGATCGCTTTAAATAAAAGATATTTAAAACTGATACAGAAATACATCCCAGTATCCTCGAGTCGAAGAGGGATGAAATTTTTTACAGCCTTGTTCGTATCGCTTGGTTTCAGAATAGAATAGAATGTCTTAGTTTTCTTCGTTAGTTGCTCTAAATCTTGACGTGTTCTCAAACTAAAATTGATAATTTTTTTAATAAATCGATCAAAACTATTATATAAATGGATTAAACCTGATTTGCGGCGAGGCTTTCTCCCAAGTAATCTGATCATCCATCTTATTGTCGTTAACATCTGATAGGAGCTCGCAGCTTAAAGTAAGGTTAGTTCCGGCCTTCTCGCTAATAGCATTGTTTACGGGGGTGTAATTCTCATCAGTGTTTCTAATAATTTGTAAGGATACATCACCTAGATCGCGAAAAAATTAGAATAATTCGTACAATTTGAGCTGACATAACCTCAAAAATCCTATTCGAATCTCATAGGTTTTCTAGAGGAAAATTGGGGTTTACTTACAGTTTGAAATATAAATTAATCCTAGAAATAAGTTGAACGCGATCAAATGATGCATTTTTACATCATTTTTCGTTTCGAAATTAAGCCATTTTCTGATTCTCACCCATTCTTCTGCAGGACACCGTTTTATCTCCTTAAAATTAGGGGGATGTAAATATTATCGAATTTTAAAGCTGCAAGTTCGGAAAAATCGATGGAAATTGCTAAAATTAGTTAAGTTTTAATTTTGTATTGTTTATTTGATAAATTTTGTGTTTAATTTAACATTTATTGTTTTTTTTAAGAGGAAGGTTTGGTGTGCAACTCGACTAATTTGATTTTCAGCTTGAGCTAGTTTAAAATAGGTGGCGCTATTATCGACTTTCGTGATGCTGTAATAGATGGCGTTGTGGCGCTAAAATAATTAGGTGGGTAATTAATTAATTAAATTGGATTCCTATCTCCTACCGCCGCCTCATTATTAATTATACCGCTTCATCATCGAAGAACAATTCGGGGGAAAGCTTTAGAACCTTGTCTTAGCTTTAAATTGGGGAATAATAAATGGAGTTCGTTAAAAAAAAACCTCTCAATATTTAAAAGCGCACCGTTTCACATCAAACTAACAATCAATTTCCCGCTCAATTCTATTATTTAAGGATATAGATTTTGTAATTAGGAACTTCGTATAATACGAAAATCAACACGACAAGGAGAGCGTAATTTCGCGTAGAATTAACCGCCTTGATGTCGGTGTAAATGACTAAATTATCTGCTTGTTTTAAGCTATTCTAGCTAATAAACCCCGTTACTAGCTAATAATTCCATCTCGTTAGTTTAAATCCGTATCGCTTTGGTATTATTTCGGACCATTTTCACACACAATTTCCCGCGTTTCTCATTTAGCGAATGGGCCATTTTAATCCGCGTATACATCACTGTATAGACGAAACTAAAAAAGGGAAAGTCATCGTATAAATTGATGTAAGGTGGTATCGATTGCTTGTTGTTTTAGGACTCCTCCACCTTCTTTTATGTAGAGAGGTTGTTATACGTAGCGACGACCTGAACGCGTTCGAAGAGGCCGACGCAGGTTGAAAACGGAATGATTTATGTTACGGATGCAAGCACCGTAAAATAACTGCAGTCATTTGTTACATATTCCGTTTATGTAGTTGTGCCGTAACGTCGCCGTAAAATATGAAATAGGAGAGTACGTAACGTCCCGGGAAATTTCAAAATTTTCATTGATGTTTGTGAGAGGAATTAAACGTCAAATTGACAGACGTCAAATTTGACAGAGCTGTCAAACACGGTATACATATGAGGGCTGCCACATATTTTTCGCAACCCAATTAAAAAGGACACATTTATACCGTCGAAATTGCAATTAAGATTGCGAATATTAACGGGATTTTTATGCAAAGTTGAGCTATTAATAATGTATAATAATGTTCGGTGGAACGAGCTTCGCATCAATAATAATTACAAACGAAACACGGTCTATTTAATTTAATGAAACGAATTTATTCGAATGCAATTTTAGAAATTCTTTTGCCGCACAATTTACGAAACGCCCTCCCGTAATACGCTGGATATATATATGTCGCAGATTCGAAAACTTTCCCCCTTAAGACTAGGGTTTTTTTTTAATTTACTTAAGTTGTGTGAGGTTGGCGCAACTGCCACGCCTTTTAAAACTGTCAAAATCTGACAATTCAGACTTTAATTAATGTTGGATTTCACTAATAAAAATTTGACTTTTATTGATAGGAATTAAACGTCAAAACTGACTAACGTTAATTAGTCGTTATAAAT
>ML217969.1:4003-25421 GCA_004785975.1 Popillia japonica
GAAAGATGTAGACGACCGTGAAATATAAAGCGCAGGGATTTCGGGGCCCTCGCATCTATATAATTACATTAATAGATATTTATTGACAGGCTGTATTGAACTTTATCGCTGTGGTTCTTAGCCATCCTCGCGTTCCGGTTCGCCTATAAAAAGAAAATTTTATAGTTTTTGCGGGAGTTTCAGTGGCCAATATCCTGTGGTCAATATCCCGCTGAGAGAACGCAGTTAGTTGTCATCGGATTATTGGAACTTATGTTTTGGTTAGATGGCTGGGGGTAGCTTCCTCTTATATGAGACGGAATGACTGTAGTTTGGGCGACGAGGAGATATAAACTTGGAAAGTAGATTCTGCCGATATTATATAGGCTAGTAAATGTAACGAAAGATTTTCCGGTTAATGCCTTGTTAGTGGTAAAATTAATAAATTACTTCTTTAAGCTCTGCTTTTGATCAGATTTTCTTTAGTTATTTCATAATAATGTATAATCAGTGAAATTAGAAGTGTTACACCCACAAGGAATCATTTGTTTAACTTGATATTTTGGCAATGTGATAGTTTTACATCAGAAATGAAACGATAACATGTGCAAGAAATTTTATTGACATGTAATACGAAAAAAAATGTGTTTGGCGAGCCAATAGCTAAGTACACTGCTGTACACGTCTAGGCATCGACAAAATGAAATGGTCGATTTCGCGATAGGACAAACTAACATCTCGATAGGCAACAATTCTACGCCTGTCAAAATCACTAACATGGTGATAATTTTGACGTCTTCGAACTCTAGGTATTTTGTTACGCTTAACACTTGTAGACAGGCATGCTATAACTACTTTTCTATATTAGTCAGCTCTCGTGAACGTTAGTCTTTTAGTAGAAAAGTAAAAGATTTTTTTTCGCAAAAAAGTATCAATGAAATTTTTATCATAGCATGCCTTAAATATAGTCATTTTAGAGACGTTAAGTTGATTACTATGTCTGAGTTCTCGTTTAAAAATATTGTCGATTTCGGCTTATATGTAACGGAAATCGGGGATTGAGTTGACCTCCTTAAATAAATAAATGGTTGGAAAAAAAAAGTTGGATTTACTCTCAAGAAACCGTTGTATGGTATCACATGTTGACCTTATCTCTAGAGATGTTGAGACATTCTTAGCATTTTCAGAATCATCAGCTTCATCGTTTTCACCTGCATTAACTTCACCACTGCTGATTTGCTCTTTATCGTCGTTATCCTGAAAAACTGCCACGTCATTATCTAATTCAGCATATCTACAGAAGTCTTCCTCACTTATGCCTTCAGGAGCTACAGGAAGATCCTCTTCTCGTTGCAGCACTACATCACTGGTCACACAAACTCAAAACTTGCATTTGAGGAAACAATTTCTGCAGTTCTTAGACACGTTATCCCATGCCTTACTCAACATATTTATAGCCGGAAGAACATATGTATATCTTCTTCGACATTTCACTGATGTTTATTGAAGTTGAAGGGTCATCATCAATAGTGACTATAAACTTTCTTAATAGTAAATTGGCAGTCATCCAAGCATTTTTGGTTGCAGTGTACTTTACTATTAAAGTTTTTATATTCTTCAAGCATCGGGGATCCTTCGATTTACCAATAAGATATAACGGTAACTTGTGACTGCCATCAGAATTTGAGCAACAAAGAACTGTCAATCTATCTTGTATTTTTTCTCCAATGGCTTTTTCTCCACGAAAACATAACGTTGCATCTGGTGTTGCTCGCTGCTAATATAAAGCAGTTTCATCGCAATTATAAATGGAACTGGAGTTATAATTTTCTAATAAACGTGGAAGCACTTCTCTCACCCACTTATTTTCCCCAGTTATATCAGCATTTTTTGCCTCACCTTGAATTTCTTTGAATGACACTTGATTTCGGTTTTTCCATCAACAAAACCATCCATTTGTAGCTTTAAATTCTGACTTTCCGCTTCGTTCAGCAATTTGTTCTGCTTTTTCTTTTAGAATTGGGCCACAAATGGGAACATTTCGGGCTCTTTTTTCTCTGAACCACTCCATCGAATCACCTTCTACTTGCAATTCTTTACCACTACGCTTTCTTTTCTGTGTTAATTTTCTCGCCAATCAGTCAATACATAGTCTTTTCTCTTTAACAACTTACACACTTCTGCTTGAGATATTCCGTACTTCTTAGCAACTTCTGACTGACTGCATTTCATTTTATCAACATATTTAATAACCTCCACTTTTTCTCTGAGTGTCAAGTCTTTTCTTTTAACAGAACTTGAAGCCATTTTATACACCACCCGAATTAAAACAATGGTAATTAAAAACGTTTAACTGGGAAATAATGGTTCATTAGGTACATATACGATAACTGAACTACGACAACTGCTGACTGATACAAATGCAGCCCTTTTATACATATTTTATGGAACTTTGCACTGATCTTTACTAATGTATAGAAAACATAGACAAACAAACATCTGATATTGTGGAATTCGAAGAAGTGTAAAATTGAAAATATTTTAAACTAAAAGATCCTACTGTGAATAAATCCATTGAAAAATATCTGAGAAACGTCCGACCAATTACCATAATAAACTCTGTAACTGCTTCGTCATGTGTTTTATTCTTTTATCAGGCCAAATTTCGCGAAACGTAGTTGAACCATTATTCTTATAAAGAGTAATAATAATTTCGTTTACACGTAAATGGTGTTGAAATTGGACTCACTACTTTTACGGGATATTCCTTTAAACGGTATTCTTATAAGCGAGTTTGACTGTATTAAAAAGATATTGCCACATGATTGATACTTTTTGCCTGACCCAAGTCCGAACAACAACAACAACAAATGGTTCCAACAGAGTAGTGCAACAAGTCACACATCATTCGTAACATAATCTGGTCAGCTCAGTATGATTTTTTTTTCTGCCAGGATATCTAAAAATTTTAGTGTATAGGTACTAATACACGCTATCTCGTGCGATTGCACTAGAAATGCTGGGGACAGTGGCTAATGATTCGGTATGATGACAGAAACACTATCCTTTTCTAATTAAAAAAAAACAAGTTTTGCCAATAAACATTTATAAAAAATATGTTTGCACAGCCATAATTTTTTGCAATATCTCTATTTCCAAAAAAATATCTTTACCATTTCTAAAATTATGGAAGACCATACACACGTTTAAATCAATATTACCGCATTTGAAAATATATTTTGGCTTTTACAATGGCTTCCAAAGATATGTTGCTTTGGTAATCATGCCAGATCAAGCGTGAGCGAACTATACCGCTCTACATGGGGATCCCCAACAGAACCACTCTCAATGACAGCCCTTGGGCTGGTATAATCAATGGCTGAATGTGCGTCTCCTGTCAGACTCACCAGTGTCCACACTGACCTCTACAGGTCTTTACGTCATTTTCTTTTAGTGCGTATCTTGTGGCATACGATACATAAATCAGTAAACTTTTTACACCTAACTACTTCGCCCTAAATAATATTGCGTTGTTAATTATTTCCCAACAGCGAATGGTACTACTACGCCAGACACCGTATCTCTAATTCCCTCATAACCAGAGACCGACCGATCTTACTACACGACCACCGAGCCTATTTAAAAAAATACTGACAATTAATCTATGTGATAATAAATCTATATCGTTACATTTTCTAACAATTAGCGTTTAATTTTGTTCCGTTGCTGAAGAACTACATTTCCCTGCTAAATACACTTTACTTTAGTAGTCTAGACCTGCTACTGCCAACTTATGTGCGAAAATTTTTATGAGTGCTAGTACGTAGACATCTTTTAAATCGAAATTTTGCATTTTTCTAAAGAGACATTTAACAGCGTAATGTTGTCTGTTACTTAAACACAACTATGACTTGCTAGTCGACTAGTGAAACTGGTGCATGGATACCAAATGAGACCACTAAACTTTAAGATTACACTATATTATCAGAAAAATGTAGATAGGATCTGTGTTTCCCCAAATATTGCCAAAAATCATCTTTGAGAAGATTCTTACTTGGACCTAAAATATCATCTACAGTAGTCATATTTTAGGTTGCACAGTATTCTGAATACATTTGAAAATTCACCCGAAAAAGATATTCTAGCAAAGCAGGAAATATATTGCTCACTATAGCTTAGAGTCTGCTATAAATCCTAGAATCTTTGCCTTGCGATTGGTCAAGATGCAGTTTGTGATAAGTATGATGTTTTGTATTTTATTGGAATTAAAGCTGATGGATGTGTTCGCTGTAGTGTTACAAGATTCCCTATTTAGTTTTTCGTGAGTATCTCCTTAATGCCTCAAGGAATATAAATTGGCTATGAACCTTGATAAGCGCATCATTTATGTAAATTGGAAGAAATGCATTTAGGAAGACAGTTATTTGTTCTAGATGAAAGCTTGACTTCTGTAAGCAATATTGTCCCCACCCAAACTTGCTACAAGATCTTTCTTAACTAACGCTAGAACTGCTTTTGTAGATCATCGATTAATCTCGTCATTGGTAGATTCGCCGTCTGAATTCTTCTGTTTTCCGAATTTACTGGTGAGATTTCGGCAAACTGACCCACGATCTATTACCTCACTATCTGGACTCACTAGACTGGAACATTGGCAATGTATAACCGCCAAGCAATACGAGGAGAGTGTTTGTCACAGAATAACACTAGAGTTAGACAGGTCAAACGTTGCTATGTCCCAACGCTAAATTGAAGCTACATTGATCACTACTAATTCCAATATTTAGTATCAACACCGACGTCGCGAAATAAAAATTGCCAAAATAATCAATACAATATTACTACTACTTTAAATTTTTTGATAAAACATCTCTCACTAGCACCAACTCAATAAAAAAAGCTTCCGAAAATGAATCACCCTTCCAATATCGCACAAAAAACGTCTACGCGATATTTTTTCTCATCCCTTGCGAGCCATTGATTGGGCTCACGAAAACCGACGGCAACTGCTGTTGCGGCTGTGATTTTTTGCGAATACCTTGTTAAAATTTCTCGCATGAGCTGATCCGATCTTCGATAGCTCGATCTGGGTGGGTATCAGCAAGTAAGCTCCAATAAATCGGCGAAAAGGGGTTGTTCTCCCCTTTATTTTTTTTTATCTAGTGTAAAACGATTGATGAGTTGCTTGTTAGCGGACGGACAAGTACCCGAAAGTCGAGTGGGGTTATTGAGGAAGAGGCTGGCTTTAACAGATAACACACGGAAATACATGTTTTGCTATATATACGCAGGGAGTTTATAATTTTGTATCTAAAATTTGCAAAGATGTGCTAGTATTATAGGATAAAATCCTAATTTGAGCCAGATTTTGTAGCACGTCTTTTATCTTCCCACATCCGCATCTTTCATTTATGGAACGTAAAAATAATATTTTAAAAATTCTACTCGTCGCGTGGACATGTTGCATACAAATACCTGATGTAATACGAACTGGATGCGGACATAAACCGCATACCTACTATTACTACATACCACTACTTTAGTAGAAACACACGTAGTCGGCTAATTGAATACGGGAGGCCTTGTAAAATGCGGGCGCAGGATGCACACGTTCGCGATGAGTTTTAATTCGCTTTTAGACTTCTCTGGCGCCGGAAACGTCGTTTTTTTTTCAAATCGCTTTGTATCACGTTCGTCATCTCGCTAACGTTGTATTTTTTTTTGTTCATTTGATACCGGCACCGCCACCATAGTTGTCGAACTCGCAATCTGGTATCACGATTGAGGCTCGCTGTTAGCAACGTACATAGATATTGTGAATGGTGGTGAACTTTTTTTTAAAATAAACGTTAGTTCAGAAATCTGTAACTGGAATTCGTTGATTGCTTTTCTTGTTTTATTTTCAATTTTTTTACGAAACCGTTTCTACCGAAATACGATTTCATCATATTTGCAGGAAGGATGCTCCCCATATTTTTCTACTTTAGACCCAATAAATTTATGCCTACCAACACCGACAAGCCTATTTCCTGCAAGATACCTTGCTGATTTATATACATAAAAAATCATATAAGGGCAGAGAGGAACAATATTAAATTTAGAAATTTTGTAACTATAAAATTTCATTTCCTAAAGGTGACACCACTGAGAAAAGTGAATTATTCACTAACTTCTTATGGCTACGTTCAAAATTTAACCAACTTGATGTGTGATTTAAGGTTTGAACATTGCAGCCCCATACTACACTTCAATAGTAGCTCTTACCACCACAGCTATCGATATTTTTCTGGAATTTATGCAAATATCCAAAAATTTGGGGTAATCAGATTTTAATTCATATATTTAGTTTGGAAAAGTGTTGGTCAAGTGGGTATTGAAGAAATTTGCGAGGCTATAGAGAGTGTGGTAGTATTTTAGAGGGTAAGTTAGGCCCTTCGTAACCATAAAATTACTTATACACTGGAAAACAATAATTGGACGAAAGCCACACAATTTTTAAGAATTAACTTATCCCTGAATTAGTAGAATTATATTTGAAAGTATTAGCAAATGCAAAATTAGGTAAAAGATAGGGTTACGTTAACTGGCAAATACTCTAAAGTTTGGACAAACTTCAACCAGTTTGGGAAAGGAAAACTATTGGGATAGGCAGCCAAAAATCAACATCACTGATTCGTTTGCTTTAGCGGTTGCGGTGAAACAAAAATCCATTCCGGATGACTTTGTTGTTGTATCTCTGGACGTTGTATCACTTTTTACGAACATACCCTTCGAATTGGTGCTAGAAATCCTTGATAAAGATTGGCATAGAGTTGGTCAAAACGCCACCATTGAAAAATTCACTCTGTTGGATATATTAAGGTTCCTTTTTCAATCGGCTTCTTTTACTTTTGATGGTAATTACTACCAACAAACCTTTGGTATCCCCATGGGCAGTTCACTTAGCCCGATTCTTGCTTGTATTGTTATAAATGAACTACTACAATCCTGCCTGCCGAAACTGGATTTCGATGTGCCTTTTCTATATAAATATGTAGATAACATTATTACAGCCGTTCCGGATACAAAAACTGATGATATTTTGGATGTTTTTAATTCCTTCCATCACAATCTAAGATTCACCATAAAATTGGAAACCAATAATTCTCTCCCCTTTTTAGGTAATTAGGGAACCCGGCTAGAAGATAATTCTCGATTGGTACTTGAAACCGACCACCTCAGGAAGCTACATTAACTATTTTTACAATCACCCTATGAATATGAAAAATAACATGACTCTATGAGAAACAGTCGGATGTTTCCTTTAAAAAGAAGAACTTATATCTACTTGTCGATATATTTTCCAATAACGGCTATCCGAAGAGATTATTAAAAAGCTTGATTTTCAACTCGTCTACTGCTGGTCTTAATGTAGAGAACTCTGAAATTAGTTCTTCGTCTATCACGATGCCTGCAGGTGTGAAGACTACTCGCAAACTGTTAAGTACTGTAAAATCCCGTCTATTAACGATCTCTCTCCTAAACTAGCCTGTATTTTCCATCAACTTCCTGTTAGACTGACATACTACAACATCATGAAACTGGAAAGATTATTCTCCAAATGTAAAACACCGACATCTTTGCTAAAAAACTCCAATGTGGTTTATCGGATTCCGTGTGCTGATTGTGAAAAAGTATACATTGGTCAAGCGTTCCAATATTTGGAGAAACGTATCCGACAACATCAACTCGATGGCTTACATCGCAGCACCAAGATAGCCCTTGCAGATCACCATGTCAATTGCAATCACCACTTCAATTTCGACGATGTGTCGATCCCTTCGCTCGAAAAATTTTGGTCTAAACATCTATTTTTAGAAATGTACCACATAAAACAGCAAGATACTCTCAATTTCAACACAAACACTCAAATATTTTACTAATTCGTAATGTGTTCTTGATTGTGTAAACTACATGCTTGAATCTAGGGTTAGCATCGTTATCTCCACGTTAGTTGTTACTAATTTAATATTAAATTTTAGTGCTTTTCCTAATGCACCTTTTTACTTATTAATTGTAGAAATTTTCTCTAAAGAAGGTAAAACTAATTACCGAAAGCTTAGAATATTAAATGGAGATTTTTTTATAATCGCTTGATTTTTGGCTGCCTATCCCAATAGTTTTCCTTTCCCTTTTTGACCTTAACGTCGTACAGCCAGTACTTCCACTCTACTTCTTCAACCTGTTTTAATTTAGTTTAATTAATGAATTACTCTAAATTCTGTGCCAATATTTATGTGAAACATGTAACATTTTTGAACTTTCTAACGATTGGATATCCAATTGTATTTGTTAGTATTATTTCAGTATCTAGCAGATCAGAATGTTAGTTGTGTCAACTAATTGTTAATACTCGTTTATACAATCTGGCCTAAAAGTCTTGGATTTTTTTGTTACATAAACTTCACCACTTCAGTTTCTCCATTCCACTTTTGAATTTAATTAAATCTTATTTATGCGATGGTCAATTTATTACTTACTACAACCGATTCTCCTTAACTGTTTGTAGGGTGACCTCCGGTGTGCCTCAAGGGTCTCATTTGTAGCCACTGTTATTCTTGTTATTTATAAATGATTTAGTGGCGAATATTGGTTGTAATTTTTTAATATTTGACGATGACGTTAAGCTGTTTACCCCTATTGACTTGCCTGAGGATTGCATCAAACTGCAGATCTCCTTACTTATTTTGGATCAATGGTGCTTACGGAATAAATTAGACCTTAATGTTTCCAAATGTAAAGTTCTCTCCTTCACCAGGAGAAAGTATCCACTGCTCTTTGATTATACCATTAGGGTCTAGTAGTTTGGCTAGGTGTGATGCAATACCTGACTTGGGAACACTTTTTGATAGCCTAGGTTTTATCTTAAGAAACTCAAATTCTTTCCAAAACTTAGCTACTATCAAAGTATTATTTTTTCCTTTCGTCCGGTCAAAACTGGAATATGTTTCTATCGTATGGAACCCTTATTATGATTTCTAAAATACTATGATTGAAAACCTGCAAAGAAGCACTTATGCTTTAGAAGGCATCAAAATTATCCAGCGAGGGGGTTTCCATATGATGTGTGGCTTGATGCCTTTACATTTTTATTACTTAGAACACGTCGCAGGAGTGCTGGTTTGACTTTCCTTTACAAATTTATTCAGAGAACATTAAACTCACGACTAAAAGATGTTTAAGAAATGCTCTTGCATGTCGAACAATCGTCAAAATTGATTGTTAGACTTCCAAGTGTTAATTTTTCTAAACAGTAAGATATGGCGTTATAATTTGAGGTTACCAGGAAAATTGTTATTGCTTCAAATATTGAAAGTTCCGAATATGATTGCTTTCGCAATTGCACAATTTTGTGAAAGTATTTTGGTAGCTATAAATATCAAAATAAAACTATTGTTTTTAGCATCTGATAAAAATTCTGGTTGTAATGGCAATCAAAAACTGCCAAACAGGTTTCTGCAGTTAAACTACTTCTTTGCTGTTGGGACATTATTAACAACAGAACAATTTGCAACATATCTTTGAAAATACGTTTATACACACAATTTGCACAACAAGATCTGCATGATAGTTTGACAAATTATGGAGCTCAGAAAGTCGCTCCTTCCCCCAGTGATAGTATATCGTATCTTTTAAGGTAATAGCACTGCGATATTCTCCTGAAAGAATAGACCTCATCCGATTTGTATCCTAAGTATTTCAACAGCTTACGCTAAACATTTTCCAAAGACGAAATATATTATATACATATATTATGCAGTGGATTCCAAATTATACGACCATATTAAAGTTTAGCCGAGCATCTTATTGGAATCTGATATGGTTTTACAAACATATTCGCAAAATCATGAACAGCTATCAAAAAGTATACCCAGATCGTTGATAAATTGACCTCGATGAAGTATTTGGTCATCTATGCAATAGTTATGGATAATTTGTTTGCAATACTCTATTTCTGAATGCTGGACAGGTTAACCTGTATAGATAAGCAATCTAATCAACAGGCTTTATAGCTCCAAACAACTTTACATAATCAGCAAATAACAAGAGTTCATTAGACAAGATTAATGCTATTAGAAGATGTGCTCAACTGAATCTGGACAGGAACTATCCAAAGCCAAGCATTGAAATTTACTCTGATAATCAGTTCTAACACCATCAGATGAAATTAGTATGGGAATTCTTAGGAAAGCTAAAAATCTAGACACACTGGAATCAATGGCAATGAGAAAGCTAATCTACTAGCAAAAAGGGCTTCCACGATATTGTTTTTCAGGAATCTGCACATATAAAAGAAGACTCAAAGACAGGCAGAAGAAGCTCAGAGCAACTATCTGAGAAAATCTTCCTGGTTTGGGACACTCCAAGGTATTCCCTGAAAATTTCATTAAATAAAGTGCTGCTACAATTTGGCAGCTGTCACAAGTGTAATAAAAATTAAATCGACCAAAACAGTGAAATAATAATTTAAGTGAAGTATGTTTTTCAAGCTACGTACTTATAAGATTTGCCGACCGTCATCCTACCTTTTATTCTAGACGTAGACAATATAATTAGAATTAGGCATTTCAAGCTTTGCAGCTTATTATAAAACGCAATTTTCTTTTAGCAGCACACCATGAATGCAATAAATTGGAATAAAACATTTGTTCTTGATACATTTACAATTTTAACGCATTGCAGATTCTAGGAGAAAATCTAAACCTACAAGAAGCACAAGCGTAAGCAATTATAGGGTAATTCCCCGAATTTGCAATTCTCCATCGATGCTATCTGTGCTTTCCGATGGATTGACACAACTTGTTACCATAAAAAAGCGATAAGAAGAATTCGAAATTGCCTATAGGCGAGACCCAAATCTGATGCAGGGAATCTTAACATCACACGTTCGAGAAACAAATGGATTGTTTGACAGCAAGAAGATGATCTATTTAAATAAAAATAAATCAAACGTAAAATACACGTCATTGGGCTCCAACCGTTTCGAGGTGAACCCATCAATTTCCTCAGCGACGATATTAAATAAGCCGTTAAAATCTTCTTCACTTAGGTATTCAATAGCCCCGACATCGTATTGCATATTAAACAGGCGAACAGGCTTATTTTCACCATTCTTCCTCCTGAAATTCATCCCCAATTTGTAAACGAGAAGGTGCCGGACTTTGCAGCTTCCCTATTTTTAACTTCCTTTCCTGCACCATTCTTAAAACGAAAGGAAAAAAAAGAACGGCTTCTAGGGAGGAATAACTAATTCTGTTGGCATATTAAATACATCAACGAGCGAAATAGCTGGAAAGAAATGCATTTGCTCAATCGGATCGCAGTAAGGAGTAGGGAATCAAAAATTCAGAGAACGATTCCGAAGACAAATTATCGAGAAAAGTGATCATTAGGAAATGGTAGATGGGGTGGTGTGAGATGTATTTCCCTGCTAACCCTTCCGTTTCGTTTGTAGTGTAGGGGTGTGGGTGGCGGGGAGTTATTTTAGAATGCAAGAAGTAATGTTTGATCAATTTATTCTCGGCGGGGAAAGTCTGTTTAAAATTCAATTTTCGTACCTTCACCCTTCCTGAATTACATAGATCGTTTTGTTAAATATGCTAAGATATTGGATAGATGCGAAAATTGTATTACAATGAAATCTGAAGTATGGAAGGGTAGTGCATTAAGTAATGCTAAACAAGATGAAGCTCTCTCTAAGTATGACAGAGAAAACTAACTGCATGTTATTGAGAAAAACTTGTTTAAACCATTAAAGACAACTAAATTCTTTTAGTTGTCTTTAATGTTGTTTAAGTTGTTCAATTCCTAGAAAATATACAACGTTGATGAAGTTCGTATTGCAAAGCAACAAGCTGTCATACTATAGTTCCCTGTTATTAGAATATAGAAATGTCCACATGCATTGAAGTTGGAACCATTACCAATAGATTATTGCAAATGCACCAAAATCATATTTTTAGATTGACCAATGATCGGACCCATGCTAGCAATCACTCCTCCTACTCTGTCGCCCAAAGAAATGATCAGTATTTGCTTGTCGCAAGCATGTAGAATAGAACCATTTTTCAGTTTTCTTGTAGACACAACGAGAAATCTGAGATGTATATGTAAGTAAGCAGAATGTTAGGAGAAGACTTCATACAGCTACAGAGTTTTCCTGTAGGAGGAAAGCTTAAGATCCACTATTGCAACATCAGAATTGAAATGCCAGTATGACTTTTGCTCCTAATTGGACCAATAAGCCAGCAGCAATGATGTGATGCAACTTAATATCTACAGACGAGTCACTTGCTAATTTCGATATAGCATAGTTTCCTAACGCACTACAAGTATGCGCGATGTTGCTGGTTCTCATACAATCATAATTGTGGGAGATACCTGGATGAAGTAGAAATTATACTATTCCGGTGACCAGCCTTCATTCCGAATATGAACCCCAACCAACACTTCTGGAATGTGTCTTCAAAAGTCTATACCATATAATGACATTTTGTTTCTAACTGGCAGATGATTAATAATCGTACTCATGGCTTCCTAACACCTCCTTCTCAAAGAACAAAATCATCTAGGTGATTCGGTTTTTTCCGTTGACGTTCAGGTCTGCATGTTTCGAGTATTGTTGACGGTAAAATGTTGTCATCAGAGTGTGACTCAACTGAATCAATATTTACCTGAATTGATGTAGATTGATTTTGAGTTGGAATTTCGAACTCATCTAATAAAAGGTGCAATGGACGTTGTTGCGGACATTTAATGATATTATCATGGCCAAATCGTTGGCGAATTTGGTTGGAATGAACTAGAATAAGGCTTTCTGCCGGAGTCAACACGTTGTACATGACATTACCAATATTTTCGATGATTTCGTCTTTAATCCATTTCCATGCGTTTGGTTTATATGTCTTAACGTAGACCTTGTCGCCTGGTGCATACGATCTACGTTTTGCACCATTTTTTATATTAGATTGTTTTTTTTTGACCAAAAGCGGCTTCACATTTGGCTTGAGTCTTTTTCTTTGGTGGGAAAAGCATGTGGAATATTGCCCTAAGTTCTCTTCCTTGTAGTGTCTCTGCTGGACTTTTCCCATCTGGACAACGGCTGTTGGGTGTTGTTCGATATGAGAACAGGAATGATTTGATTTGGCTCTTTAGAGATGTTACAGATGATCCTCCTCCTACGATTTTCTTGAGAGCTGTGTTGAATGTTCCAACAAATCGCTCAGCTTGTCCGTTGGATTGGGCATGAAATTATGCCATTCGTTTGTGCTTAATAATATTTCTTAGACAGAATTCTTGGTAAATAACGCTAGTAAACTGAGTTATCTGAGACAATGGCTTCACGTATTCGAAGACATGAAAAAATGTCTTCTAATGCGTTATTTGCAAATTCTGACGTAATTGTTCGTGTTTGAATGACCATGCCATTTTAAATAAGAATCCACGATTATTTAAAAAAAATAGTTGCCGTCAATTGGTCCAGCAAAATCAATGTGAAGTCTTTGCCATGGATTGGTAGGAGTCAACCATGATTCCAGTGGAACCTTAATTGGTGTATTTGCAGCTTGGGTACAGTTTCAGCAATTGCGGACAAAATCCGTGACGTCTTGATCCATGTGTGGCCAATAGACATATTTTCGAGTAGGAGGATTTCATTCCCCAGGATGACTTTTATGCATCTGCTTGAGAATTTGATTGCAGAAAATTGTTCACACGTTCATTGACAAGAATGAGTGACTTCCTCCTGATGTGAAACTGTTTGAGATCGTAATTGATTAATTTTGAAAGGCCACTTGGTCTGTACATATTTGGTAACTTTCGGCAGATCCTTGTCTTTTCTCGTTGCTTGAAAAGCCATCTTAAATATTATTGGAAGGTTCTCAATATTTTCTTCGAGAACTTGAACCGAGTCATTATGGATCGCTGCAATGACTGTGTCTTCGTCTGGTTGAATGGATGAATTTATCAGTCTTGAAAGTATATCTGCATATCCAAACTCTGTCGTTGGTACGAATTAAATAACAAAATCGTATGAAAGGAGAAGAATGGCCCACCTCTGAAGTCTGTTTGCATAATACGCAGGAATCCCATCCTCGTCGCCAATGTTGTGCTGGATGCTAATGGAGGCACAAGATTCTTATAATGAAATGATGTACTCTAATCATAGCCATGGCTTCTTAACAAACCAAGACACTTTTTAATTTTGGATAAGCGCATTTGCAGACATATCTATACGCAGTGAGGTAATTTATTTTTTAAAAGGTGGTACAATAATTTTGGTTAGATCATTTGGTTGGCACTAATATTTAGAACAGTGTTTACCAATTGCTTTCAATTCTGACCAACATATCTGGAGGAATTCCAACGATCTCCTCACCCTTTTATTGCAAAGTGCGGGAAAGCCATGCTCGATACAAAAAAATTGGGCACTCTCTCTTGATATGAATACCTGACCATGCTGGGATTTTAGGTAACGAGGACCCAGGCAATTTGGCAAAAGCAGATTTCCAATCTACCTTAGTTATAAACAACGTATTTCCTTTAAGTTTCAAGAATAGCGAATCTATAAGCTTCAGAAAAGTCACGGGAAAGAGGAAAAAGAAACATCTGTTCTGGGGCACAATTACTAGAGGCCTTGTAATGGTCTGTGTCCAAAACCCTGGTTCCCTAATTTGAATTATCAAGGAGAGAATTTGTCACCACCCTCTGTAGACCAAGATTCAGCCACAGCCACTTCCAGTACCACCTCAATAAGATAAATTTAATAGACCGTCCGAATTGTAAATGTAGACAACCAGAGGATGCCAAACATGTTTTAATTGGATGCCAAAGGAACCTATATCAGTCACTAGCACTACAACAAAAATTTAGAGAAATAGGCTCTATTGAGAGTGCATGCTTCTGCATGCCTCCTTCTTTCAGTTTTTGCAATGCCAACCAAAATGCACAAGTTGTAAGTTCTAATATTGCTGAACGGTTTATGGTTGAATAGATCCTCATGTGATCACAGTGGATCTTCTAGTGATCAAGAACGAAAACGAACGAAAGAATCTTCTCACTAATGGCCTTCTTGACCTAGAGTGCTGGAGAGATGTTTCAGAGATGAGATTTAGATATTCCCAGAAAAAATCACGTAGGCGCATAGAAGCAGGAATGGGAACAATTAAAGATCAGTTAGAGTAACGCCATCATCTCAAAGCAAAAGTTCTACGTGGTTTACAGTATACCAACCACACTAAAGCTTTACTTTTGTACGATAACTCTCGATAGCACCTTAATAACAAAAATTCTGCTTGTTTATTGTGCCCAAAATAGCCTTCCATCACTATTTCAGACAATACCCAAAAGGACACTGCTGGATCAGTCATGGAACAACAACTTCTCCAGTTGTTGGACTCAATTCGTAATCCAGCATCACCTTGTAAGATTGTAGCTTGTAGTGATAACTAGAAATTCGCTTTTCACCAAAATGGAGTGGTATTGCTTCTAATGAAGCGCTGTTGCCAGCTGTCCGTCCTTAGAGATTTTGTTAGTAATTATGACTCCTATTGTTCTTAAACTAGTTTTCCAAACATAAGCATCTATTCAGTACCCTCTTCTTCGCAGTTACAACCTCGCCATATTTGAAAAAGCGTTACTTAAAAACGAGATTGTACATAGATTGAAATGACAATTTACGTCTTCTGAGGATTCCAAATTATTTAGATGTAGGCTAAAGTAACTAGCATTACTATGTCATCAAAGAAAACTAGCTCGTTTAGAGAAGGCTTTTGTCCCGGGTGTGAAACGAGTCTTGTGTCTGCCTCGTGTCCATTCGGGTCGTTAGGATTGAGTAAGTGGCTAATGGTGAAAACCGAGGCCAATAATAATAATAATAATAATAGAGAAGGCATCATGATTCAAAGTACATTCTTCCAAATAGTTTTCTTGTAGTTCTTATTGGATTTATTTACTTTATAAAAACAGTCACACCACTATACTAGTTCCCTAGCTTTTGTCTTGGAAATTTAAGTGCAAAGCAATAGAATCCTAAGCGATATTGCGGATAATTTACTATAATAATAATAATATAATAATAATAATAATATTTATTCGTGCTTGCATTGTAAATACAAAAATTGCAACCGTCAATAATATAACAAAAAAAATAGAATATACGGATACAACATACATAGATGGTGGTATAAAACAATTATAAACATAAGTTTTACAAACTAAAATATCACGATACTAATTTGTATATGATGTACATAAAAAATAACAAGATTAGAGAAACAGAATGAAAGCGGATTTGTTGACCGACCTCATACTAGATTGCTACAGTGCCATGTACTCACATAATTAAAATATTCATTTTCGTTGTAGATAGCATGACTGATAAGCAGTTTCTTTAAGGTAGCTTTAAATACTTAGAACTTAAAGTTTTAAATTTGTCAGGGAGAGCATTGTAAAATTTAACGCCTTTCACGTTGTAAGTGTTTTGTGTACTAATGTTAATGTAGCTGAGACTAATCATCAAAGGCCTCCACTGCTCTTCAAGTCTTACGAGATAGAGGAAAATTAATCAAAGGATTAAATCCATCGTTTGAGTTGTAAAACCTATGGATATTCCAAAATAAAGCAGTTGTTTCCATATGCATTTTTTGTTGAGCAGCATGGATATACTGAAAATTTCATTTCAAAGATTTTACGCGTCGTTTTACACCGTCTGTACCACCACCTTTCCTAACGCGGCAAGACAAAACATTTCTTTACTATTTTCCTTTCTCCGTAGTCGTTGACAAGATGAACCAAAATCATCTACCTAAACCGTGCATGTACGTGATTTCGTTTACGTAACAATCACCTACACGTCATCCTTAGTTTTTTTCCACTCGTCCTGGTTTAAGGCACTATCTTGTTCCTGTCGTTTTTCTTCTCTCCCATCTCGTGTACTTGCCAAGACTAGATACTTCTTACCGGTGTTGTGTGTGCTATTCCGTTGTGGTTGTTTAGCTTTTCGCGACCCCGAACTTTAACGACCGGCCGTTTCGCAGCCGTACATAGGCGAAAGTAAGATTTTATTCCTTTTAAACGGTGAAAGTGTATCAGAGTTAACCGGAGACGAGACCAATTTTGCGGATGATTTTTTCTTGTATCGAGGGCGATCTTTCGATGCGTAAAAATGCAGTAAAAGTGTTTAGGTGCCCTTTTAGTGCGATTTTATTGGGCTGGCATCTTAGGCTTTCTCATCGTACTGATGGTTTATGTTTTTCCCGCATTAAGTTTATTATAAGTAGACACGTAGATCTTTTCTCCGTTTTTCTCTGATTTTTGGATTTTTTTACGAAATATTTATTCACTTTGTGGCTGATTATCTCAGAAAAAAAAAAATAACAGGAGCGTATAGATATAAACAAAAGCTTTCGAGCGAGAGTGACACGAAAAAAGATATAAACGGCTCAATTATAGTGAAGCCCATATATTTCGTTATCTGCGGATATATTATACCTAAACAGGTTAGTAAATTGTTTTCCCAAAGTGTTAAAACGAAGCAGCAGTAAATACGCAATCAAACGTGTAGAAGATATAACACTATTGGATTTTTACATGTAACAGTGGATTTTCATATTATTTTTACGGTATTACATACTGCTTGCTTGCTGGCAAACTGCACTAAAATACAACGCACAGGTATATCGTAAATCGGTTTATGGATTTCGGTGAAGTTACAAGCTCGTTAAAAATATCACCCTCGGTTTTTGATGTGCCAATAACTGCTAATATCCTTATAAATGTAATTCGTTTTCTGGATACCTTATCGTTGAGTAACATCCATATATAGGAATACCACAGATAGGTTCGCTGTAAATGTTACATTTATTGATACAGCTTTCTCATTTGGAGGATCGTTAAGATTATATTTTTCCTGGGTCATTTACTTGTCCATAAATGAATCCAAGAAATTGGCGTGCAATTAATTATTTATTGCATACACATATACATACATACATACGGTAGTATGCAGCTATAATAACAAGAGGAAGTTATTTTTGACGTAAATCGTGTGAATGTAATGGTATTTCATTGTTTCTACCAGCAGCTTCAAGACAAAATGAAATGCAAACTCCTATAAAAAGACAATACAACAATACGTTTAAATGGTGTAAAATTCTGCTTTGATGACTGTATACATGCAAGAAGATAGCAGAATATCAACCCATTCTGTATAAGACCTTCCAGCTGCTAGTCTTAAACACGACACCAGTTTGCACATATACATATATTTAGAACATCTACAAGTAGAAGAATTACAAGATGGACGCCTTAAACTTCAAATTC
Source organism: Popillia japonica (assembly GCA_004785975.1). Taxonomy (NCBI): domain Eukaryota; kingdom Metazoa; phylum Arthropoda; class Insecta; order Coleoptera; family Scarabaeidae; genus Popillia; species Popillia japonica. Next base: position 22,343 of record ML217969.1, read on the forward strand.
TTTAATGTGGGTGCTTAAGAAAAGCAAACGCTCCAAGCACTGCTCTACTACACAGCTTTTCTGGAACTCAGGATGACTTTTAAGGTTATCCATAAGGTCTACCACGTCATTGCACACATACATAAATACATACATACGTCAGAAACGCTGTTTTGGATGCCGAAGAGTTGCTTATTTTATTAGAAATTTTATCTGAATCTTTGCAAATTTGACAATTTTCCATGGGGAACAAACTACTAAAGAAGAGCCCTTACTGCATTGTCATTCAAGCTATATTGATTAGTAAACTATCTTAGCAACACTTGGTATACAGTTTTTGGCGTATAGTTGCGTCTTCTAGCCTTAGTTGCAACATTATCTCGCCCAATCCCTGCATGATACACTGCGAACTTCACTACGTTATGATGACAACCATTTAATATCTGCAAAGTTTGAGATAGTATTCTGATTTCTTTTTACATGAATGATAGAAAAAAAAGCATGCGTTTTGATAATTGTTTAAGAGAACATATCTTGAAACAAGTTGCAAATAATGTTCCAAAAATTAATTGGCAATTATCCAAGTGTTTGGTGTCCTGTGCATGATAGTGAATTAGTAGTCAATGTGAAGACAATTCATAGGATTCTGTACAGAGAAAAACTGCCAACACGAATTTCAGAAGGCTTGCTCACATTTTGAACGATAGAAATATTACGCAAACTACATAATTGGAACCATACAACTTACATGGACGTTATAAAGAATCATCAAAAATACTCGAACTTCAACGATAGATCACGCTAAGTATATGTATATTAACCTTACAGCAGTAAAATATTTAACACTGTAACAGGCCCTTTAAGCGTAAATATCATTTTACTTTATGTAACTTGAAATATTTGCAACTACTTGGCAATTATTCAAGTGTTTGGTGTTCTGTGGGTGCAAGTGAATTAGTGTTCTACTATCTGTGCAGACGGAAAAACCAACCCCATAGCCTAAAATTAACTCTCTGCAAGAGTCAAAGAAAACATTACTAGCAGGTGGAGAAAAAATGCTGAAGAAGTAGTTAGTGGATTTCAGAGATTTATTAAAACGTTATCAGGATAATTGTAGTCTAGTACAAAATAGCAGAATGACCAAATTTTCGTAACAACGATAGTCCCCATATTGCGGCAGCCCATTCAACGATTTTTTGGAAAGACATGACGTGATCAGTAGTAACAACAAACAATCTCATGCGGATTAAAAGTGTTAAAAATATCGACCAAAAGGACCGACTTAAAAATGGCCTCTTTGATATGAAATATCTAAGAACTATCACAAAAGAATGTGTGTAATAGTAATAATAATAATAATAATAATATTAATATATTAATAATATATTTACCCAACAGATTGCTCCAAACTATGGACAAAAGATACAAATAATATAAGTAGTACACTGTAAGAAATACATAAAATAAAGTACTTCAATACTTGAACTCAACTTAAATAATAGTATTTACAGAGAAAAAAAATCATAATGCATAATGTATTGTGTGAAAGTGTTATCGAGTTACGACAACTGATTAATTGCTTTTGACAATATTTCACGAACAGGTGTAAAATGTATATCACACAGTGATGATATTAAATTAAAACCTCCCGACATTGACACTATGATACCATAGGACAAATTCTTGATTAAAGAGCACATTCAAAGGCCTTTCTAAAGATGTTAAGAATAGATATTGGCCTATAGTTCCGGACATCGCCCGGAGATTCTCCCTTCAGAACTGGACTCACCTTGGAAGATTTCCACAAGTCAGGAAACGTTGCAAACGATAGTGCCAAGTTAAAGATCCTGGTAAAAGGATGTAGCAGAACTGTCAGACAATAACGCACCAGGAAACTTGGACTACCATCCGGTCCAGCTGTCATCCTATCTTTAAGTTTCTTAATGGCGAAGGCAGTGTTTTTTCGCTAATCATGGCATCATGGTGGCAATTGACTATCAATCCAATCAGTTGTGTAGATACTGCTAAAATCATGAGCGAATACATTTACAATATCCTGTGGGTTATCGTAGATAGATTCATCGTAGGTCACTGTTGAAGGAATTCGTGTCTTTCCAGTTCTACTATGAACAAAAGCCAAAAACTTCTGAAGGTTCTGATTGATGCTTCTGAACTAAGAACATAATCTTCATACGCAAACTTTAGTTGTTGTTTTACCTCTGTTCTTAAACGTTTATATTGCTTCAATGCTATCGTTTGAACTGTTTGAAGTAATACGCTTTGAGTTTAATGTTATATATAATTTTCGAGGAATACCATATCGGCTAATTCCTAACACTAGTTTTGTAGAGTGGAACATGCATGTCAAAAATTGAATATAGTTTATCGTGAAGCAGATTGCACGCTGAATTGACATCAGAGACAATGTTCAAGAAGTTCCAATCGGTTAATGCTAAGGTTAGATAAAGTTTTTGAAAATCGGCTTTCTTAAAATGGTAACATTTATTACGCTGATTATTTCTGAAGTTCTAGTAGAATGTGGTAAAAGTATGTGTAATGCTGGATGGTGTTCATCTTCTGGCAACATAAGACAGGGAACACCAACCAACTCAGCTCCAAATGTCGATGTCGCGTATCTTGAAAGTATGGAGAAAAATTCTGAAGAAGACCTGAGAATGGAAATACAATTGAAAAACGTCGTTAATCAATAGCAGATTAATCTGATGCATAATGCAGAAGAAATGAGGCTCACTAAAAGGAGAATTGCAATGGCCTCCATTACTAAATTGGGCACTTTGTAGAAATGCCCTTGCTCTTAGTTCATAGTCAATAGTATCACATTCATTTCAGAGACTGCCGCTGGTAAGCACTTGAGCTGTAACATAAATATCATTATCAGACCATAATTACATACTGACCACTACGAGCTCTTGGTTTATTGCGCTCCTTTATGTGAGATGTAAGAAGCTGCAATAGCTGGCATGGTTTGAAGGAAGGGATTGCTCCTTGGTCTATGACGCATTTGCCTTTGCCCTCTTCGCTCTTCCCTCTTGCCTCTTCCCTCTTCCCTCTTCCCTCTTCCCTCTTCCCTCTTCCCTCT
>ML217969.1:25431-50761 GCA_004785975.1 Popillia japonica
TCTTCCCTCTTCCCTCTTCCCTCTTCCCTCTTCCCTCTTCCCTCTTCACTTTATAATAATCAAAGAGCCATCTGAAGACGCAGAAGCTTTGCAGAACAAGAGGTTAGTTGCAGACGAAAAGCTTGATTGCAACGGTGGCAAACATTATACTATCTAGAATCAGTAATGAGAAGGAAACCACAACCATTATGCCTGGTCTTGAAGAATATAACAATGACGAAAATGCTTTGTAAGTAAATATAATAGTCCAAGTGAACAACATATTAGTTCAGATATCAAATATTCTATTGGACGACTTTACTAGAAATGAAGGAAGAAACTTAGAACTTGAGAACATTATTAGACGGCACCTTAATCTATTTATATCTCCAATTTCAATACTCGTACGAACTACACAGCCTACCAAATACACATACGCGTTACTATCCACAATTAGGGCGATATCGACTGAATATTCCTTCACAATTAACTGCATGGCATGTATTAGTGCTGCATTTGGCACCATACGTCATTCACACATATTATCGTCGCTCCTTCGTGCATTGAACACATGCGAAACTGCACATTATCTATACACACAGTTCGCAAGCGGTACAAGTATTGCCTGGAATATATGAAACTGCATCACGAATAAACCGAACGGGATACGCACGCATGGCGTACAATATCCGTTATCTATCTATATATCTATCCATCTGCATTATCTGTATCTGTCTATACATGCAATCGTGCACACGTTACATACGTTTCCATATACAGTCTGTCATGGAAAAATGTGACCTAATTCATATCCTCGAAAATGAGATGAATTTTTCAAAGACTTGACAAAATCCAGTACCGTCTCAGACATCTATTTGCTTCTCAAAACTTTAGAATAGACAAAAAATTCGACGCCAGTAGCAACTACTCTGAAATCCTTATAGGAAGCTACCCCCGAGAAGAAAAGGAACCTAATACCTGAAGTATCTTCAACCGGGCTAAATTAATTGAATTTAGAGAACTTTTTCCAAAAATTAGAAGTTGCTGCAAAAGCTCCAGGATGCTAAACCTATCAAGTTATCGAAACCTAAATTGTTAAGACTAAGGAGGCGGTTACTCAAACTGTTGGAGTGGATCACTAGAAACTGAATGGTCAAGGAAAGATGCATCTACAAACCAGCAGTTCCCGCTTAGATTATTGTAAAAATTGGCAGTCACATATTACCATGTCAACCTGTACATCACACACACTGTCAGGGAGTAAGAGAGTGAGTATGGAAATGGTAACACATGTGCCGGCGCGATGTACGGATCGAATAATTGTTTTATTAATAACAATAATAGCGCGAGCTCCAGGCGATTATTGCGAACGAACACGCGTTGTGCCAATTCGCGCCTTATTAGTTTCAGCTGTTCCGTACGCTAGCGACTGTTCAGTTCTGGAACGGGACGGGTATCGGGATAACAACGGGTTCGAATCAGACGCTTCATTTAGCGGACGCTTCGGCGAGCTTCGCAAGATCGGCCTCGATGAATCGAATCATCCGCGTGAAATTGTGACAAATATGGAAATCAATTCCGTGATATGGTTGCATGTCTGTGACATCGTAATCGGGAATTATGTTGATAATTCGATATTCAATACTATATACGTGTTTTATTCTCAAAGCAATTTGTTCTAATAATCTAGAGCAGATACTCAAAGTTTGAATATATAACGAAAGATTGTAATGCAATTAATGGCAGCTAATGTCAAATATAATTTTTTTCAAGTTCAGAAGACCACTTCAACACTTCCCCATTAGTTGAGCTTATTTGTGAAATTTGAATTTGGAAGATTTTCAAAATTTTTTCTTTCCATACGGTCCACATAAATGTTGTGCTCATAAAAACACTTTTTCGCAATTTCTCGTTTCTAACGAGTTTTTCTGCCAGTTACATTCCCAAAACATATTATACATGCCTTCAATTACGATTAATCCACGTCTTCTCCGCACATTGATGGGCAAAATAAGCAAGTTGTAAATTTGCTCCCTTATGAAAAATTCGTCCAAAATAAGTGCAAAATAGGCCAAACCTAAGTGAGCTGGTTTCAGTCGCAAGTAGGTCTTCCCCAATATTAGGCAAGCTGCCTCTCTAATATAAATGAGACCAGTTTTATACGATAAATCAACGGGTGGTCAACCATTACAGCAGCCCTATACAGTATCTGCTCGCGTTAAGAGATTGCAGTAATAGCTGCACTATTTCGCCACTATGGTATTGCATCTTCTTGGCGCTTTTACCTTGTGATTTCAGTTTTTGGATGGCCTCAACATAAATTACCTGCAGGAGATAAAAATATATGGAGCATCCAGTCTTCAACAGTCTTTCAGCAATTAAATTTCTAGCATAATGCTTCGGTTTAGGAGGTTCAACAACATCCACACAAGATGGAACGAAACACGATAGTCGAAGTTTATCCTATGCAAAATGAAGAATACTAATTAGGATATTAGTATGAGCTCTAATCTCAAACTTCAGTTTCCGAAATTTCCAAACAACATTACTCTCATGGCCTCAAAAGGGGTATGACATAATCTCAAGAAAACATATCCTTTTGCTCTAAACACATTGTTTTAATGGTACACGCCTTCTTAAGATTTTCAGTATAAGAATTCAAGTGCTTTGCAAAGATTAGCCATAAGAGGTGATATCTCAGAGTAAAACGTGTCTTGCATCAGCACCAAGACATTGTGCAGATGCTCATATCTTATTCGAAACATTTCTGTTAGAACTACTTACCGCTCAAGTCGGTCTCAAAGACCGATTTTTGGATTTGCCAAGATATATAATAATACAACAATTTCAGGGAGAACTGGTAACATAATGATACAAAGAGAACTTCAATGAAAGAGGAATACAAACAATAATAGCTTAAAAATACACACATCAACATAATCTAAGGATATATCTTATTTGCTTAAAAAAAATAATTTAGTGCATCTTTTTACCAATTTTTGTCTTGAAAGTTAAATGTAAAATAAGCTATGAGTGAAATTAACTTAAATTAATATTTAACACAATTTTAATAAAAATTTATTAATTAGAAATTAGAAATTCTACAAAATGGAACAAAACAACAATTCAAAATTAATTTTATATTGAATTAAAATTGAAGATTAAGGAATTAATAAAGAGTGGGACCTCCTCTGGAGTTTAAAGCCGCCCTACATCTTCTTGGCATAGACAGAATAAGATTGTCCAAGTCTTCTCGTGGAAGAAGATTCCACTGTTGTGAAAGAAGTTCTTCCAGTTGCCGTCGATTTTGTATAGCGTCCATATGTTGCATGAATCTTCTCTGAAGCATATCCCATACATGCTCAATGGGATTGAGGTCTGGGGATTTGGCTGGCCATGGCAAAACCATGTGGTCGTGCATTGTCATGCATAAGGGTTAAATTTCGGCTCAACGCTTCTGCAAATGGCTGAACAACAGGTTCAAGAATATTCTGGATATATTCCTCAGAATTTAAGAACTGATCTAGAAAAACGAGATCAGTTTTCCTACCCAGCATAATTCCCGCCCATATCATTACAGTATCACCTCGGTAGCTGTGCACTTCTTGGGCATGCTGTAGCCTTGCTGCATTACCAGGCTGACGGCAGACTCTTAATCTGCGAGTATCTGGTCTTAATCCGAATCGCGACTCGTCAGAAAAAAGTATAGTCGACCATTGTTCTCAAGTCCAGTTTAAATGTTGTCGAGCCCAGTTTACTCGATGCCCTCGATTTCCCTTAGTTAATGGTGGAACCCTAAAGGGGCATCTGGAGTGAAGATTCTCTTAAACGAGGCCTGATGGTTTGGCTGTGGACTGTCACGTTATACACTACCTGGAGACGCGATTTTAACTCAGTAGTAGTTAGTGAACTCTGTCGGCGATCCTGAAGAGTGATGTACCGGTCCTGAATAGCAGTGGTGGCGCGTCTTCTTCCAAGATGTCGTGCCCTGGGATTACCTATATCTCTGTAACGTCGCCATAGTTGGTTAATTACGCTCTGGGTTGTGCCTAGCCGCTCTGCTTCGTCAACTTGTCTTACTCCAACTTCCAGCATTCCAAGTGACATATTCATTTCGTCAGGATGCAAATGACGACTTCTATTGTGTTCATTCATGTTTGCTTTTAACGCAATTTATGCTTACACTTATCAATGAGTACTAATTGTTGTGAAACAACGCAGAAATGGTGGGAGAAGTAAAACGCTAAAGTTAAAATTCAAAACATTTTAAGACTTATCATTAACTGTACTTGTTTAATGGATACTTTTGACAGATAGTTGTTTACAAGTTACCTAGCAACCAAACTAAGCAACAAAAGACAATATGTACGGAAGTAAAATCAAGCAAATAAAATAAACATTGATATCCTTAGATTATGTTGATGTGTGTATGATTTTGATACTTTTATTCGTAATAAAAAATTTTCTTAAAATTATAAGAACACCTTTATCTATTAATTTCTTATAAAAATCTAATGAGAGCTACAGTATTCAAATACTCGCAAATATTTGCCTTATGACCTTAGATTTTTGTAATAGTAATTATTTTGTTGAAACTGCTTATGAATAATTGAAAATATTAGTTACTAACACAGCTATCGCATATAATTTTTGCGCGCTCTAAACACAAAAATTTATTACATTTCGAGCATGAATAACAAGTCTTTCTATTTCGTTTTGAGGGACAATAAGAGCATCGTCCGTGAGTGGCTCTACTGGTTGCTGGTGGATTTTCTTCTTCAGCTATATTTATTCTCATTCTTACTAATTTCGGTATATGCTGATTTATACATCTCATTCGTAGATATGCTTCCTGGTTTGCTGCTCATTATTGGTACGATATATGGTAGAGGCATTTATGGTACCAACATTCATCAAACTGTAGAATGCTACCATAGGCCATCTTCTGGTTGGTCTAGCTGTATTATATGCAGCACACATTTTATCAACAGTGTCTACTCCACCCTTAGTATCATTGTAAAATTCTATTATCTCTGGGGTTTCCCACTGTTTGGATCAATTGTGTCATCATGGTGAAGAGTGGACAAGAGCAATACATTCTTATTACGTTTAGGTACATATGATACTAGTGTACATTTCTCCTGAAAAGCAAACATGCTTGAGGAAACGGGCCTTCTTCCCTCCACCAACTCTTTCGACAGTTCTCGCTTGTTCTTTCTTATAGTCCTAGCTAATGTTAGTTGGTCCTCTTTCAGTAACAAGTCTGCTAGTGTCTTACTGGTAAACCAGCTATCAACTGTTAGATGTCTCTTCGTACCAAATATTGGACGACAAAGTCTTTTTACAACAGCTGAAGCGCTGTTCTCAACATGACATGGTCCATTAGGTTGCTCGTCAGCGTATATCTCCATATTGGAAGTATAGAACGTTATAGGACGAATAATGAGGCGGCAGACGATCTGGCCAGACAAGGATCGTCGAGGCAATTCGTTGATTCTGGCCCATCCTTCGGCACCCCCAATCACAAATCAGGAAATCCATCAACGAATGGATGCACAATAGGTCCAGGGATTGGTGGCAAAGATCACCTGGGCAAAGACAGGCAAATAAGTTCCTAAAAGAACAGAAGCCTGATTTCACTAGAGACCTACTGGATAAAGACAGGAAAACCGTCAAAATGTTAGTAGACCTGTTGACAGGTCACTATAGACTAAATAGGCATATGTACAACATAGGCCTAACGGAAGATGCCATTTGCAGATTCTGCAAGGAGGAGGAAGAAACCCCAGTCCATGTACTGTGCCACTGCGAAGGCCTGGCAAGGACAAGGTTTCTCTCGCTCTCAAGGACGTTAAGCATTATAAAGAGGGCAAAGTTAGAGGGCGCCTTCTAGGTTTACTGGGGATCACAATAGACCGGGAAGGTCGCGGTGAAAGAGGCCCGTAGGGCCACCCCTAATCTAATCTAATCCGTTAACGCATTTATTTTCAGACCGTATTTATTCGGTTTGCTTGGTATGTAAACGCGAAATCCACATCTTCCTCTAAACTCTTCTAATTTCTCATCTATTGTCACATATTCTGACACAGAATAATATGTTTGACAATTAGTGACAAATATATCAAAAACATTTCTTATTGGGGCTAATTTTGAAGTGACATTGTAAGTCGAAATAATTCTATGGACATTGCGTTTCTTTTCCATAAATCTCCTGCATTTAACTGATTAGATTTTCTTACTCCAGCTAAGCACAATAGACCTAATAAAGCTTCAATTTCGAGTTTGTCGGTTGAACGGGCTGTATAGTTAGAAGCATCATGATTTCCAGAGGAAATTGAGGGCCATGAAATTGTCTTCTGGGCTTCTAATTCATCTTCAAACTCTTGGTCAGCATCGGTATTATTATCAAAAGTTTCAATATAATCTACTTCTTCATCGTCGTCATCATCATCATATTCCGCAACATAAGGATCAATTCCTTCAATCAATCGCTGAAGTCTAGCTTGTTCTTCTTCGTAGGACATATTTCTATACAATAAATGCGTTAAATATAGATAAGATTGTAGCACGCTTGAATAACTTACCGAAACAGTAATATCCACACCATATATATTTTAATTGCGTGTGTGGTAAAGTCGGTCTGTGGCACCGTAAAATACGTAATTGCAAATGACCTGCACTCTTGCACTTTAATTTTAAGACTAATATGCATTTGTAAATATCTGAGAGGCACTGAAGCGCCCTCTGCATAAGCACTCTTCAGATAATCGAAATATAAACATACACATAATTCGCCGGTGTGTGAGACCGTATCTTAGCACTGAAAAGTTAAACCATAATGACCACAAAGAATACTATGCTATAAGAACCCAACGTGTTAGGCAGGCTGTCAATAATTTTAAGGACATTGACTTCAGTAATGCTGGATATAAAAGATTTGCAAGTATTTCCATTGCATCAAGTGAAGTGCTCGTTATTTGGGCAATCTTCCTCGTCGAGTATGGAAATAAACTTTACTGTACTTCACCACAGAACAAAGTAATCGTAAGTCTTAAGAGTAGCAAGAGCTAGTCGAATCTATCAAGCAGTTTGAGACAATATTGCTCCTAAAAGGCTCAGATGCTCTAGTTCATAATAAGTAAGAAGGTGATTTACTCGTCAAAGCAGCTGTAATTCTGTATTGCCTCGAAAGGAATTGTATAAGGAAGACTATAGCAGTGTAGAGAATAAGAGGCATCCACAAAATAATAACGTTTCAGAAAATTTAGTTTTAGTGTCATGCATGCAATGCCTAAACAGGGCTTCAGATTCAGATGGCCATTTTGAAGAACACCAAGCTGAGCATATTTATATTTTTCGTCTGTCGTCCTTGATTGTTTCTAATTAATAATCCTCGTACCCAAAATTTTATTGCTAGAAGGTGAGTTTATTGAGGCTGGTAGATGGCATTACCTGTTCACTTTTTGTATGACGCCTTAGCAGCAACACGAAAATTGTAATCTTCTTTATGCACTCACGTTGTCTTACAGGCAAGAAATCCATACGGCTGCTTTTACGAGGGCTGCTCTACGAGTTCTATAAGAATTAGAAAGTGCCATCTTGCAGTCATATTTCGATTTTATGTGACTGCTCATGTTCGGGCCGATCACAATGGCGCTAATAGGTCAACGATTGAGCACTAAACATTAAAATCTTTGATGGTCTTCTTTGTTCATGTTATTAGAATTAGAAAGCCAGTAGAGTATACCGGATAAATCCGCTGAAGATCATCTAGAAAAGTTGTGCAAATATTTGGGCATTTTATTATACATGCAATACTTTCCAATTCAACTGCATGTTAATAAGAGGTACATATTCTGAAAACTCTTACAGCAGATATTTTATTTTTCCTGGCATTGTAAAATAGCCATATCCTTAAATTTTCTTTCAGCAACCTCACACCAGCGCACCCACCATTGGACCCCACCATCTCCTACCCTTCCTCATACGCGATATTTATTCAAAATATCCGCGTCGTAAGTTGTAAAAATGAAAAGTCCCGTTAGTCAGGCCCGTTGGCCACCCGGAGAATATTTTACGCGACGACTACGTGACGTAAATGGAAAAAAACACAGGAAGCAGCGGTCGGTTCCGCGATCCACAGGAAAACGGGGGATATCCACATGCAGTATACGGTAAAGTATATCACCGTTTCGGAGGAATAGCGGCCGATGGGATGGGAGGCGAAAGATCAGGCGGGGAAACGGCAAACGACTACTGCGCTAAGGCCACCATGCACACGTGAACGGGGTGAATTTTATATTTTTGGGACATTAAATTCTTTTAATTACGGCCAGCACCACCAGTATCTACATATTATGGCCCGTGTGTGTAGTTTCGCGTGTGTAGAATGAGAAGGGGGTTTAGCTCTCTTTCGCTGTGCTCGGCTTGTAAGGGGGTTTTTTGGTTTTATATAAGCGTCCGGTCGCCAGCGAGCACTCTACTGAATACTGATTAATTCCAAAGGACATATATTATCCTGATCTAACGGATGCTCACGAACTTGAATAATATAACGTAAACGATGTACAAAGCTTATTGGCGCGATATTGTTGGTGTGTGACGAGCTAGCATACAACGAAGAGTCTTATCTTTGGTGCTGTCGGATTTATGTATGAATTAAGGTGAAATACTATTATCGTGTCATCATCTTTCTGATGTACCAAAAACTATAATTCTGAAGTAACTCATGGAACTTGAAGAAATTAGAACATTGCGGCTAAAATGAAAATTTAGGCGTTAGAATGGAGGTCACTTAGACTGTGCTATTAAAACATTTGTCAGATCCGAACTTGCTGGCACCTCCTAAGTCGGCGTTGATAAAGCTACGAAGTTGGAATTAGGTTGGGTACCGAGGGTTTATGTTCAGGCTGCATTCGCATAATATATTCTTGACTGTCTCAATTCCCAGTTTGCAATATGCATGTGTCTTGATCAGGATTACTCGTTTTTTTAGGTTAAATTTTAGAGGAGATGACCAGCGAGCAGGCCCGAGAGTCCTTAAATCTAATTCTCTTAGATCAAACAGTTTTTTACAAGTATTTGGCGAGGAGTTGATAAATTTCTTTGCTTGTACTTGTCTGGTTGTTTTCCTCCAGAGGGAGGCTTTAGCTGGCGCTTTGAAATGCCACAAAAGGGTTCTGGTCAAATCATGCCAGTTCCTCTGTTATTTATGTATCCTACAGCCCATGTCAGAGATACCCTGTTTTTGAGGGCTAGTTGCAATATCTCAAAATTGTAGTAGATGCTCCTAGCGCTTTAGAGGAATTGATATTCGGCCCATGAACACCAACCCCCAGATCCAAAACTTTTGCTAGTTTTAGATTCGTTGGTGTACCAGACACGAGATCCGTTTCCAAAATTAGATCAACCAGATCTCCATTCGTAGTGGCTCGGTAATAGCAGCCTGAATGGTCGCTCATGGTGCAATTTAATAGACGTGCTCTCTGTTGACTTAACAGAGGTCATTTAGAATCGTTTGATGTCCGGTTCAGTCGCCTTCATTAAATCAATGCGATATACTCAGCCACTGATAATTGCAGTTCTCTTAATTACAACATGCAGGGCTGCTAGTCCCAGCAGTACCTGGTAGCATGCGCTATCAATGCACCTTTCAATACCAATATGCTACACAAAATGTCAAGCACGTTAAAGTTTCAAGCTCCTGGGTGACAACTGTCACTAAGCCTGCACCATTGAGAAGAGGTTACTGTCTTAAGATAATATCTGTTTGCACTGCAGTTTCATGAGATTTTGTTACACTTTTTACTTACTCGTCTAGAGCCGTACTATTCGAGCAACCTTTCAAGCATTTCTAATAGATTGCGTCTACCATAACACGCTATAAATGGTTCTTCGATCAAATTAAACACATCCAATGAAACTTTAGTAACTTTGGTAGAGTAGTAGGTAGCCCCCATAACGTTTTGGCCCATTCAACCTGGTTGCATCAAGACAGAGAAATCTATCTACAAGGAAGTTGAACATTAATCTGAGTTTGTCTATACGATCAATTCCAAACTAGTTACACATTTGACTTGACTGTCTACAGCCAGACAGTTGACAAGGAAATGCCCACTAGCTTTCCTGCATTCCTACAATTTAGGCCACCAGAACTTTTACACATCGAATTTGGACATGCGAATGAGTGCTTTACAATTAAGTGCATTCCTCAGATGTATTGTAATGTCAAAATTGATCGTCCAGATTGCTACGCAATCAACTGATTATGACCTCGAGAATAGTAGAGTTTTGATGTTTCAGTAATATTCTAATAGTTAAGAGAATGCTACGCCAGATCAAGCAATGAAAACTGACAAAACGTGATAAATTTTTGCATATTAGTAGTAATAGAGAAAAAACATCGAGACAGTCAATTTATTAAAGTTAATACCTAACAGCATTAGGAAGAGCTGGACAGAATTCAATGTGTCCGCCTGAGACAAGTGTTCCAATACAGAGGACGAGATAACTCTTACTTGTAAGTGTTTTCTTACGAGTTTATTGCTGCACGCATGACTTTCAAGAGCATGCAAGGAATATAGCTGTGGCTTGAGTTGAAAAATTCTAGATATTTTATTCTGGAATGGTGACCACCTCCAATCGCTCTAATTCATATACGTAATTACATATCTTATGCCACTAACTGTTTCTATGTATGTATACGCAAATACTTGCGCATCACCGCAACAAGCCTGTACCATCAGCAGCGAAAGAGAAACTCTATCTTTCAAAGCTCATTGCCGGCCGCCCACACTCTGTTCTATCAGCTCCATCTCACTTCCGCTTAACAGAAGAGGGCATCGCAACGTATTCAGTATACACTATGTACATGTTGTGTGTGTATATATATATATGTCGACTTTGATCAAAGATTAGCTTTGACTTTCCGCTATGATTGTATGAAATATTAATGGATCGAAAGGTAATGGAATAAATTAATTTCTGAAAGCAATATTTCGCCGGGAGGATTAGCGAATCGAAACGAGCGAATGGGGATGAGGCATGAACGTGGGAGGGGAGAGGCGCGTGGAACGGCCGTCCGGGGCCCCCGACGTTTCCGGATATTAAAGGGAATACTTAATGGGACACAAATGCTACACGGAAAGATCGATACTTTATAATTGATTTCGAAACCGGTCTCTTGTATATGCATCCCGTTCATGTATATGCATGCAAGCTCTTGGCGGCTCCTTACTGGCGTCTACTCTATTAGTCCCTTCATTTGGCCGGTGAGAGAAGTATTAGTGAATGTAATCGTGAAAGTTTCTGGTACTCCTATTCAGTACTAGGATATGCGTCAAAATAATTGGAGGTGGATTTTGTTATAAAACTAATAAATAAAGATTTTGTATTCTAACGTTTTAAAGAACCTTAAAATTAATCTAAGAATCATCTTGTATTTCAGTAAACGTTAGTAAACTTCTTGGCATACACACCAAAAATCCCGTCAATAGTCTAAGATCCAAAAAAAGGCATTTTTTCTGCTATATTTTTTGGGTATGGTTGATGTAGCTGCAGAATCTTCCAAGAAATCTTCCAGAAATGAGTAACTATAGTAGTACGTGCTTGCTAAAAGCGCTTTAGCTTGATTTTTACACAGTACCTGCAGTCTGCTTGAAAAATAATAATAATAATATCGATATGCTGGAAAACTGATTATAACTGCTAGCTCAATAGCGATATACAATTTGTTTTACAAAGCAATTATAGGATTAGTTTTTAATAATTAGGAATCGTACTGGGGTTTAGTGAAAGTGGTTCCATGTTCTTTAATTTTGAAACATACTGTACATAAAATGATATTTTAATACAACACATGTGCTGGGTCACCAAAAAGGTAAGAAACTAATGCAATTACTACAATTATTTACCACCAGATGAGTTTTGATCCGTCCTTGCAACCAAACAAAACTGCAAAACATTTACAAGTAAGAGTTATCTCATCCTGTGCATTGGAATCCTTGTCTCTCAGTGAAACTGTGTCCAGCTCTTTCTAATGCTTAACTATTTTCTATATATATATATATATATATTTTTCTCTAAAAATTCTTACATAAATAAGTCACATATGACAACGAGAAGAGCCAATGATCTAGTTATTCCAAGTCATGGAACCACTCTGCATGAAAGAGGACGTACTATGCCGCAATTAAAGCTTTCACTGCCCTAACCGGTTGCCTTAAGGACTCGCGAGGTACAGTGAATTTTTATGCTAAGTTGAAGGAATTTCTCATCGGTAAGAGCTTTTATAGTTTCGATGAATTTTTAAATGATTGAATATCGACCCACTGTTGGTTTTATATATATTTATTAGTGTGATTTGTTTGTAAACCTTTCAATGTGCTTTCGCTTTATATGCTTTACTTTATATGTTTACCTTTATACATATATATGTATGTACATACCATACAAGCATCTGACAATAGCCTGTAAGGTCTATGATAATAAAAATTATTATTATTATTATTATTATTATTATTATTATTATTATTATTATTATTATATTATTATTATTATCGTTCTTCTCAGCTTGCACCGGACTTCTGTACTGGGTACGGCTTGGAGGAGCAAGTATCTGTACATCGGTAGGTATGTGCATGCGGTTGCGCCTATTCTATCTGCTGTTAGGTGGTTATCTTCTCATCTTCTCCGAGTGCATGGCGGACAGTGCTGCAGGTGTCCAGGATTGCGGCTTTCTGATTTTACAAGTACACTTTTGGATCGATTCCAAGTATTTGCAAGGTATCGTAAAGTTTGTAGGGGATCTCTCCGGTTACCCCTACTATTATGGGTACTATTAATACTTGCTCTTGGTGTCACATAGTTTTTATCTCACTTGCCAAAGGTAAGTACTTCGTTATTTTTTCACTGTGGTTTTTCAGTATGTTGTGTGGTAGCGCTATCGCAATGTCTATAATGTACGTTACCTTCTTTAGTTTGTCTGCCACGATGATATCAGGGATGTTCGCTTGTTGGTACTTCCCATTCCCAGAGGATCTTGCAGCTGTTGGTGGTGATCGCTTTCTGAGGTACATATTTATAATATGGTACTTGTTCTACCTTTACTTCACACACCTTGCATAGGTTCTGGTGCAGTATTTTTTCCACGCTATTATGCCTCTGCACAACCCCCAATAACGTGTTCTATGCTTTCCTGTTGTTGGCCACATACTCTGCACTTGTCATTTGTGCTCTGATTTTTCATGGTGTGTTTTCTATAGGCTTTCATGGCGATTACTTGATCTTGGATGGCAAATACAAATCCCTCCGTTTCCGCATATAAATTTCCCTTCGTTAACCAGGCAAATGTTGCTCGAGTGGGTCTGTGGATCTTGTAGTATTGTAGGGTACTTTCCATGGAGCGGTTTTTCCATCCATTGTCGTCGCATGGCATGTGCCGCATCCTCCGCTACTATTATTATTAGTATTAGTATTATTTTTATTATTATTACACCACGCTGTCAAGAGCAACAAATGTACAAAACCTACAAAACGCAATTATAATCCTAAGCAATTGATTGATCGATATCTTGATTGGCCTTGGCTACATTGGCCATTGAGCCAGTCCTTCATATTGATAGACACTACAAGAATGTCAAAATACAAAATGTAATTATAATCCTGAGCAATATTAACAACCATTTGTAGCTGGTAATAGAGAAATTAATGTTTCAATTTTGCTTAAGAAATTATAAACTAATAACTAATTCAATTTTAGAAATATTCAGGAGTGTTGCGACTAAACTTTCTTGGAAGGATGCAAAGATAGTACATAGAGAGAGATAGTAGTACAGACTTAATTTGAAACAATGTAGCTTTTGCAAAAACAGATTAATGAAAATGTCAATGAATTTTTACTGAAAATCGGATTGGACGATTTCTCTGTTCTAGAAAGATCCCAACCACCACTAGCCCAACCAAGATGTTCCATCCATTTATTTAACTTATGGCAATTTGCGCATTTCACTCAAGGACTAGTACCACAAAGAAAGAGATTCTTTTAAGAGAAACTACGAGTTACATGCACAGTTATCTCCTTTGCAAGTATTGATTTATTCCACAATTGAAGAGGCAGTCTATGCCCATTGCAAACTCTATTCAGTCTAGTTGTTGAAGAATACCACGAAATTATTTCAAATATTATAGAGACTCAGACGAAAAATATTTTGTCACCAGCATTGATTATTATGCTACAACAGTTTTGGACCAAGTTTCGAACTTGACGCGCTGAAAATCACCACCAATTCTACCGAATATTTTGATTATTTGGACCATTGTCACTCTTTTGGATAATTGCGTTAAGGAAGACCTTCCAATTGAGAATTTTTTTGGTCAAGTCTTCAATCGTATTTATTTTCTTCACACGAGATTCGATAAGGTTTGTTGCAAGACTTTCATTGTTACTTAACTGATGTATATTCCTTGGGATTCTCAAAATTGGATTCTTCATTATCTTTATAATAAGGGCTTACTAATCAAGAAATGGTGACGTGGTGTGAAGTGGCCAACAAAGAAACTTTTCCGCGTTTTTCTGGCCGTAGTAATCTGTCACAATTACTTGAAGAAATTTCATAGAATGAATAATTCTGTTGCTCAATCTGAGAAGTAAATTTTTCTTGTCAAATTAACAAAAAATACAACGTACAATACTTCAATAATAATTAAGAAAACCTCTGAAAAATGCACACTCAGCATGGCATATCCTCATCAGCCACAAGCCCAAAACACAGTTTCCTAACTATACATCCGCAAATTGAGACATTTTGGATCGGTTAGGCCCCGTATACACTAGGGGCGATCGCCACATAACATCAGCAACGGCGATGTGAACAAGCTATTGAAGGATTGACGCGCGCCTGTTAAATCGACCGTCGGGGTTTACCAACAACACACGCACACATACATACACAAGAAAAGGCCCAGCATTCCGCTGGTACGCCGAGGTATTCGAAGCACGATACCGTGGAATTCGTGTTCATCAATATATACGTACAATGCTCCAGCACCGTCTTGGATATTGATGTCTGTCGGCATCACGGTACGGTTAGGTAAGGATTGTAGTTGTGCTGTGTTGTTGTTCGCCGTTTAACGTCGTCGCCACATTCGGGTGAGATAAATTAGTAAACTTCAATCAGGGACGAATTGCTCCTGCATTGTTCGAATTTGATTTGTCTGCGGGCTGGTTGATTGGGGTTCGCGATAGATACGGCTGTCAATAAGGATTTGATTTAAGCATGTAAATGTAATTTGTACACTATTGGCTTGATAGGCAAGGATCTTTGTTGTTGTTTTGATGTGGTAGGTGGTTTCGAAAAAATGAAAATGTTCGAACATTTTTCCTACAATATTCTGCAAAGTTTTGTTCAACAGTACCAGCAGTAAAGCCTCCTGATCTAGCTCTTTGATGCATGTACACGTTTCATGAAATATAACCGTAAAAAAAAGAGAAAATGCGCGAGAATTGCGCAATATTTGCAATATCCAACCACATAATAGCACATCCAGTGCACTGATCCTTATCGTAATATTCCAATTATATCCTGCTTACGAAATGGTACTTTAACGGCGAACTTTGCAAGTTTTTGCTACGTTTTTAAATTTAAAAAAACCCAACCTCCACCGTTACGTAAACAACCTCCATTTCAATCTGATCCTCCAGCATTCGTCGAACGCTTTTGAACTTCGAAACGAACGACTTAAAAATTACCGTTTTTGTACGCGATGGAGGTGGGGGAGGGTTGTTGTGCGAAACGGGCGAAGAACCGTACGTATACGGCGAGTTCTGTGAGCTTCGGCGAAAGGAACACATTAATGATTCTATTAAGTCAGTGTAAACATGGAAATCCCCGTAGGTATGAAAACTGAATCGACGACGAATGAAGGAAAGAACGGGAAAAAGCTTGGAGAAAGAGAGAGAAAGAGACCGGGAAGGAAAAGAGGAAACATTAAAAAAGCTCTGCCGATTGGAAGAGCGAAATTCTTGGATTCTCGGACGAACTGTGTCGTCAACTTGCGGGGCCGCAATGGGACGGGGGCTGGAGGATGCGGTGAGCGAGGGGGTGATTTGAAGTTCTTCTAACGAACGTGAAATGAATGTGAATGTAGAAGAAAGGTATTCGACGTATAAAGTAGTAGAGAATTTGGTGCACTATGTACGTATCCGTATCTATAGTAACTTTGGGCTGATATTTAAATGATTAAATAATCGTAAGCTGCTGATATAGTCAATGATTTGATAAGATTTTCCTGTTGCAGTCGGATAATTTTTGAGCTCATTTGTGTTGACATGAATAACCACAATGTCAAAAACGCATAAATCTTCCTACTGGAAGAAGTATTCTATTCACAAATCACTGCTGTGGTATAGTCACTACAACACGAGATGGCGTGTGTAACAAATTTTGTAAAGAATACAATTCTTATGGTGGAAAAACCATTTCCCTGAATGGTCTGAAGTCCTCAAAGCTTTATTTGCAGTATTCAGTTTTGAAATGTTTATGGAATTGTCAATAAAGTTTCCTGTATTGTCTACCTTATCTATCTACATATATTGATCAGATCCCAGATATATTGATAATATCCCAATTGAATAAAGCATCGTGAAGTCCACTGTTGTCCACCACAATCGTTGAGGCAAACTACTACGGTTGGTAAACACTTTGGATGAATCAAAATTTATTCAAATTTCCCCAGAGCTGCGTGATGGATGTCTTACTTGATTTAGAGGAATAATGCGGTAATTTGTGAGGGCAACTCAATTAGGAATAGTGTTATGATGTGTAAATGTTAATACACATTAATTTTCACAGCAAACATATGGTAGAGCTTCAGCTTGACTAAACAAAAAAAAATCGAGTTTGAGAAAGGAACATGCTCAGGTTGGTGATACAAATTTAGGATTAGAATTACAAGTAAATAAATACTGCACTTATGTTACCGTTACACTGAAGCCTACTCCAGATATATCTTGATCATATGTCTGGTAGTACGCTGAAATCTTTAATTTTGCTCTCTGCATTCGGTTTTTTTGCTGCAAAGTGTTTTATGGCTTAGATGTATGCAGCACTTCATGACATGCAGTGTAGTGTTGTGTTAGATCTTGTCAGATATTTTAGCCATTTCCAGGTGTCCTCAATAGGCACGACACTATTCTCACCATTCTCACTATATTCATTCTTTGACATGGCATATTGCCTCACTGCAACTGGAGATTTAGTTCGACTTGAGCCGAAAATATAGATAAAATATAGTGAAACCATTATACTGAGCTAAGTGAGGCTGACTGTATTGTGACAATGGTTGAGCATAGATTTTCGCCATCATTGTTTACTTCACAGAAGTCCTTCAGGTGTTTTTCTTTTAAGTGCCCATGGGCGGGTAACCCTGTGCGGCCGCTCGGCCAGAAGGACCTATTGTGCCCCCATATCGTTTAGGCCTTCCATCCCAGTTGCACCCGTGAGAAAAAGTGTGCAAGCTGGTCGAGAGTTAGTTTCTCTAGTTTGGGTTCGTCCAATCTCGCGACCCCAAAGTAGCTCCGCCTCTCCTCGTCCCAAGCAGGGCAATCGGAAAGGAGATGCACGGGAGTTTCCTCCACGTCTCCGCAGCTTCTGCACTGGAGAGAGTTTACTAAGGCCATACGAAACAGGTGTTTGTTCAGTGTGCAGTGCCCAGACAGGATGCCTGTTAGCATCCTTAGCCTGGGCCTGCCCATGGAGACAGCTTTATGGAGCCTATCCTGGTAAGGATGAACACCCAGGATTTTACAATGTCTCATTCCAGTGAGTCCCTTTCAGTGGGACCGGTGTCTGGCAGCGAGCTGAGTTCTGACGAAGGCGTTGACGCAACCATAGGAGCTCCCACACGTCGGTTTCGGACCTATGTGTGGTCGCTCACTGGCTGCTCTGGCTAGCCCGTCAGCAATTTCATTACCCCTAATCTCGGAGTGGCCCGGCACCCATCTCAGCGTAACGCTGCAAAGTTCTGCCAGTTGATTCAGCTTCCTGTGGCAGTTCAAAACTACCTCAGAATCAAACTTGACAGCCTGTAATGCCTTGAGAGCACCCTGGCTGTCCGAAAGAATTTCCACCATTTCATTTCTATGCGAGGAGGTTAAAATTCCTTCCACGCACGTCTGAATGGCTATAATTTCGGCCAGGAAAACGGAAGGTGAGTGCCCCAGGCCGATGGATTCACCCTGTGACCCCCCATCCTTCCAGATTCCAATGCCCTTACCATTTGGTGTTTTGGAGTCATCTACAAACCAAAGCTGGAGCCCATGCTTGCGTTTGCAGATGTCGGATAAAGCAGTCTCCCTGGTGGGGATGTTTACTTTATAGTTTCCAGTGAAACTGAAGATGGGCGGGATCCTGTCCAGTCTAACAGACAGTGGTGCCGTCTTTTCGATGTATGTGAAGATGCCAGTTCAGGTGTTGCCATATCGATAACTCAATTTCTTGTGTCTTTACAAACATTTTGAACGAGATGACAGCATGTGTGTCTATTGTAAAATGAGTAAATAATAAAAATGAATTTAGAACATTTATTGGTACATTGGTTGAAACTGGAAAAATATTACCAATTTTGTAAATGATCAGATCAGAGAGCCTATTGAGTACATTAAGTTTATTCTGCTTGTAGCTGGTATTTAGGTGTCTAGCAAATGTGACAAGCAAAGTATTTACTGGCGTTCGAACAAAATTAAAAATCTTATATCTAGCCAATACCAATCCTGCAAGTGGGGTGCAAACCTAGTTCGCCTCCTCGTGGTGCACCCTAGGTAACGCTAAAGAACTAGAACAACTGGTCAGACTATCATTAGGATGATCCCCTGATTACTATTCTATACACTACGCAACAGTCAAGCAACACAGTGCATATGCTTGCCAACATAAGAATCTAGTCACAGCATAAGGCACTTTAACAGCAGACCTTGTTGCAACTCAAACTTCATCAAAAGTTTCCTTCCATATTCATAAAACATATACTTTTCACAGGATTGATACTTTCAGTTAAACGAGAAGTTTTGACCCAACATTTCGGTTTCTTCCAAGTATGTAGGTGTAGCCGATTGCACAAGTGTCTGCTTTTTGTATAATAAATTAGTAGAATCTCATTTTTTTATCTGGTGTATTCTTTCAGAATTGGAGCTACAAAAAAGGTAAAGCAGCCATCTTCTATTCAAACATGAATGCCAGATTTAATAAACTAACGCCCTTTTGAACTCGACTCGTTCTTTCGCATATGCTGTTTATTATTTTTTTTAAGATTTAGGTTAGGTTTGCAAAACACACAAACTACGTAGTAACTAAAAGCTTCACCATGCAAAATAGAATCCTCACAGCTCATAGAATAACAAAACCTACTTTGATATGAGAACTGCCATTTATAACACAATGGTCCTATCACATCCAACACATAACTACTTCTTCAATATTTTCTAATAAAAATATGGGTTAAGTGGCACATAGTTTGGAAAGTAGTTTGCCCTTGCCGCAATTTTCACCAACAGTAACTTACATGAAACCTTTACCTCGATTTATTAGA
Organism: Popillia japonica; assembly: GCA_004785975.1. Lineage (NCBI taxonomy): Eukaryota > Metazoa > Arthropoda > Insecta > Coleoptera > Scarabaeidae > Popillia > Popillia japonica. Next base: position 44,995 of record ML217969.1, read on the forward strand.
AAATTCAATAGATCTCAAGGTTGTCACCCCATTAGAAGAATACAAAACTATGGCCACACCCTCAGATGAATCTTTTCCTGATATTTTTTCCACTTTTAGGTCAATTACAACACTCTAATTCGAATAAAGATCAAATTTATTCAGGTTTGAAATGTTTATGGAATTGTCAATAAAAGCTCCTCTAATTTCAAATGTTTATTGTTGTTATTGATCAGATCTGTATCCAGCATTTCATTGTCTAAATGAGCTCAAAGAAAACTGTATAAAGCATCTTTAAGTCCACTGTTGTCCGCCATAATCGTTGAGTCAAACTACCACGGTTGGTAAACACTTTGGATGAACTAAAGTTTGGTAATGATGCCTAAATATGAATACACATTAATTTCCACAGCAAACGTATTGTAGTGCTTCAGCTTCCCTAAACAAAAAAGCAAACTAGATGACAGCATGTGTGTCTATTGTAGAATTAGTAAACAATAACAATGAATTTAGAGCATTTATTGGTACATTGGCTGAAACTGGAAAAATATTACCAGTTAAATAATTCTGTAAATGATACTATCAGGGAGACTATTGAATACATTAAGTTTATTCTGCTTGTAGCTGGTATTTAGGCGCTATAACCAATATCAATCCTGCAAGGGGGGTGCAAACCTAGTTCGCCTACTGGTGGTGCACCCTGGGTAACGCTAAAGAACTAGAACAACTGGTCAAACTATCTACTACAATGCATATGCCTGCCAACATAAGGATCTAGCTAAAACATGAGACACTTTAACCGCAGACCTAACTACACTTGTAGCTTATTTTCCTTCTTATTGTGAGCATAAATATTCGTCGATCCTGAACAGTACTCCAAGTATACTGTTCTTCCGGTGTTCTGTTCTTTTTTGGTACTTGTCCTTAAGTGAAATGTGAGGATTGCCATAAGCTAACTAGAGAACTCTAGATATATTATATCTCTTCATCATTTAAATTCTCTGTGTACAATATTCCATCAGAGTTGCAACTCAAACTTCATCAAAAGTTTCCTTCCATTTTCATAAAGCTTTAATACTTTTCACAGCATTGATACTTTCAGTTAAATGAGAAGTATTGACCCCACTCATGGTTTCCTCCAAGTATATGTAGCCAATTGGATAAGTGTCTGCTTTTTGTGTTTCGGTCGAATCCCTTTTCTTATCTGGAGTGTTCTTTCAGAAATGGATCTCCAAAAAAGGTATTTGTTTGCATACAAAAGCAACCCCTCTCCTATTCAAGATTGAACGCCAGTATTTAATAAACTAACGACCTTTTGAACTCGTTCTTTGAAAGATTTAGGTTAGGTTTGCAAAACAGACAAGTGTCGTAAAAATATGAAGAATGGATTACTACAAGCTCCAACATGCACAATAGAATCCTCACAGCTCATAGTAAATAGCAACTGAATATCTTTTATGGGGATACTCCGAATCGAATCTTTATCTCACTAAACTGGTCAGTTTCATGATATAGAAGATCAGAACTGTTGATGAAGTTTATCCAATAATGCCAGAGAACTTGCAAGCAATTCGGCAAAATTGTGATTGATATTTTCTCGTAATTTTATCTAACAATTCAAATTGATGAAAAATTGACGCTACTGTAGGTGAAGAGTGGCAAAATGTAAAAACAATAGACTACAGTGAGATTATCACTTACAGCACCCTCATAGCAGAAGAATTAATCAGTAGCAGAGTAGTAAAGCGATGGAAGATTTTGCAGCAAAACATCTCAAAAAGGAAAAATTGAAAATACTTTCAACAACAATGTTGTGCCCATTTCCGGATACGGGCTATATTAATGCTTTCAGTTTTATTGAGCTTTAGTTTCTATTTTCTGAACCACCTGCATGAGCACCTTTGTTTCTGTTTGAGAGCAGCTTCCTTAACTTCTGACATAAAAATGTTTACTTGCAAGTAGGTGGGTGGTGAATTATCGAAACTTTTATTGCTTCCATCAAATTTTCTGATTTCGAAACAGATCTATGAATTGACAATGAAACTTCTACAATTCTAATTGAAAACAGTTTGATGATGAGAAGACTAATATACAGACTATATAATGTACATTCATGGTAAGTAAAGATTGTTTCCATATAACAACGTATTTCCATGAGTGTACGTGTAAACGTGAACATACGATATAAATTTTATGTACAATATTTATTCGGATATTCTACATTAACCGAAGTAGTTGGCATGAAGTAATAAATTAAATATACTGTAGACGGACTTATTACACCCGATTCTCTCTTGTATTAGTTACAGGTAAGAGCTATATGTAGATCTTTGTCAGTTTATGATAACCACTACCGTATAAGCCCATGAGCGAAGGTGTTAATTTCTTCATTTCTTTCCGATAGCTAACACAATGCCGAAGTTCGTTGCTTTCCCAACGAAATACAGGGGCTTACCTCTATAATTATGGGTAATAAAAATAACCATGTAAATAAAATTTTAACACTTGTGTAAAAATTGGAATCACGAACAAAAATTTGAATATTTAATATTTCGATGTTATTTTTACGGTTTATGATAGGTTGAGTTAGCGATGAAATAATATTTTCATTTAATTCTCTAATCTAGTAATTCTGTAGTCTGATCTAGTCATAATTTCTACGTGCGTGCAACATTCAAAAGTATCCATCGGGAATTAATTGCTTTACAGGCATCATCCAATTTCGCCGCCATTTCCGATTAAAATTCATCAGTGTCGAGCTATTGCTTCACCTAAGATCTGTCTTCCTCGCTATACACCCCAATTTTCCTACTTATTATCCTACGCACCACCATCATATTATACCCCACCTGGTTTCCCCATCAATAATAATCAGATCTATTGATAATTATAACGCTAGTACGTCACCTTGCCAACTGACAACCATTAGCGTAATACAGTCGCAAGTTAGGTGAAGGGGACGAGATGTGGTTGAAGAGAAACCCCCGTGGATGCAAGAATGTCACCAGACTGTATTGCCCTGAAGGGTTTGCTTAAAGAGAGATTTGAAGCTCTCTACAGTATGATGAACGCTCGATGTGCTGGTGTATATTTTAGGGTCTTCAATGCAACACAGTATTAATGGATAATAATATGTTGGATTACTGTTGGTCACCGTTGCAGCAAAAATTTAATATACGTTCGTCAAAAATAGTAACAAATCACTACTTCTGCAATAATCTCTTAGAGTAAGCTTCATAGATCAATACACAATCTAGAGACTTAGATTAAGTGACCTTCAAGTGTGACTTTTAGCAGATTTTGGTAGCACTACTGAAGTTTGGAAAAGTGGTCACATTAGATCGATTACCAGAAATCTAAGGACGATTCACTTATTGCCAATCCATAAACCTGTGCAGAAATCAGAAATTCTGATGGAAGCGATAAAAGTTTTGGCAATTCTCGATCCACCCAATTGCAAATAAACGTGTTCACGTTAGAAGTTAAGGAAGCCTCTGAGAAGCTAAAAACCGGAAAGAATGATGCCAATAATGGACGAAGCTGCAACCGGGAAGAGAAGGCTCTGGAGCGCCACAAACTAGGAGTCGCTTCCAAAATAAATTTAAATTATTTAATTCTATATCAAAAACCTTCTTGATATTGTTGTATCCTTATACATAATCTCAAAGAAAATCACTTAATATCGTTATTGTCAAAGCCAGCAGAAACAGTATGTAATACTCAATCGATTGAGGAGGTGGCTGGTACGAAACGAGTTCTTTGAGTTCATGGAAGATCACTTTGACTTTAATAGATCTCTCATTAAACTAGTAGCATGATGTTTAAGGGATTCAAATTCTTAATGAAACGTAGTGACCTTGAATCAATCCGAAGGGCCATTCTGGCTGGCTTAAGTCTATTCTTGATTTGCACGTCTGACTTGCTGTGCTCTCCAGGTGAACCTATGGATTTATGTATGTAGATCACGATACCAGCCTACAAGCATAGTTGGCAGTAGGATGCTCGATGAGTTCTAGGACTGATTCAGCAAATTGAACTAATAAGCCAATAAATCTGAAAGGATTACGCAGATTTCGACACAACATTGATGCTGGAAGCAACTCCAATTGTTCCATTTTGAGATTTTTTCCTATAAAATCTTCCATCGCCTAACCACCCTACTCATTATTACTTCTTCTATAATGTGACCAATGTAAGTGAACAACCAAATTGAAATCTATTGTATTTACATTTTTGACCCTCCACACCTCCAGTAGCGACAATTTTTCAACACTGGAGATTCTCTTCCCAATACCATTAAATTCCTTGCAAAACGTTTAGACCAACTAAACCATCTTTGTGGCAGTATCTGCTCTTTTACTTAACAGTCAAATTATCTCTTGCCAAAGATTAAATCTTAATTTTCCACACCTTTTTTGTCCTGCCACTTGCTATCTTCTTTGAAGTCGGCATACAATATAAAATTTAAAGACAGATGTGCTCAAGTATCCACTGTATGCCATTACAGGAAGCTTTTCTAATTAACTTTAGTTGTACTTGAAATCGTTGAGTGCAAATGAGACAGCCGACCATCTGTAGTCTTTATGTTCCAGTAGTCACTAGTGATTTAGCCAATTTTCGGGTAGTGTCAAGGTCAGTGTCGTCAGGTATCTAGTGGAAGTATTTGGGAACGATGAACAGAACTATCCATAGAAGAAAGCTTACACTGTGTTAAACTTGGATCTCGTTTAAGGAGTCCTCATACAAAAACAGCAATCGGATTAATTTTAAATTTTTTTATGGCTATCATGAAATGTCAAGATGACATATAGTCATTTGTTATCGAAGGTTGTAGTAGATAATCCAGTGAAGGCATTATGAAGGAACTCTTAATAATAATTTAGTAAGAGCTGATGAATTTGCAAAATTTTCTAGGATACGCTTGAGACTTTAAGAAACTGAATGTGTCGTCTTTTACTTCTGGTAGATGTAAAACCATGCAGCTTATAAAGGAAAGGGATAACTTTCTGCTTACTAGCACACATACATATATCAACTCCTTAGTATGTTATGGTGTTGGCATTTAGAGGCAATGGATAGTCTTGACCAGCAATACAACTTGCAAAACTACAGGAACAAAGCTTAAGAAGACCTTGCAAAGCAACATGCAATGATTACTTCTTGAGGTCTTGTATGTTTCACCAGTCAGTAGTTCTAAATCAGTCGACGAGAAGAACTTTGTTTTTACTACCAGCTTGTGCAGACTCCTGCCTCCAACTGTATGTATATAGCAGGTCAACGGTTTTGAAGATTAAATTTCAGAATACGAAAGTTGTTGCATAGATGACATACATACTTATAGACACCATTTAGGGTAATGCTCAAAGAGTCTTCTCAGTTGCACTTACAGTTAGCAGCATCAATATTCGGAATAAATCGAGGAGATATTGATCCACTTTCAATCCAATTAGCTGTCCTGCCAGTTACATTAATAATAAAACCAAGATTATATTAACACCAATTGGGACAATCCTAACCGTCCAATAGTAAAAAAAATAGTTATACTGTTTGGTATACTTACCCTATGCAATCTACACATTATCTTTCATTATCAATATTTATCATGTATTGTCTCCTTTTATATATTACCATCCTCGACTGTATCAGTCACAGCTCTCGAACATTTTCCAAGCATAACCCTAGCGGGATGTGCCAAGAGAGGGGCGCCAAAAACGAAAGGATTAAGGATCGACGATCGCGCGGTATAGAAAGGGTATCCTTATTAATATATATTGGCTCTTTTGTTTTT